>SJYV01010761.1:0-13558 GCA_006410875.1 Neotragus pygmaeus | reverse complement strand
GTCTGTTAACTATTGCAGCTCAGCTTTGTACTTAAGTTTGAATATTATGGTTTACAGTATGACTTCAGTGATCCCGTCTTGTCTTCCATTTGTTTCATTGGTGATGGAGAGTGTTTACTATGTGTTAACTTGCATGTTTGTGCACATGTCATTGACCTGCTTTCTCTCCTGTGTGTGAGCAGTGTTATTTCTTCTGTGCTATACAAATAATTGAAGGTTAATTAGCAGTATAACTAAATAGTAATACTGCCAGTCTCCTTCAGACAAACAGTTGTATTAAATGTTCAGATAAATCAGGTAAGTAGCAGGTCTCTATCTACAAATATGTGACCATTTAGGGGTTTTTTGGTTTTTTTTTATGGAACTAGGATTTGAAAGGATTATGTGATGGTTTGAAATATGGCGTAATCGTTTCATTAACTTGGATTTTAATTCTAGCTCCAGCAGTGCATGTTTCCATACTCTGTGCTTCAGTTTCTTTTCTTTGCAAAATAGGCTAGCTTTCTAACTTTCTACTGTTCCATGAGACTCCACGTAACAACTGCTGAATAAATGATAGCTATTATTACTAACCTTGTGTTTCTTATGCAGGTGGCACAAATTTATCAGAGCATTGAGTTTTCTCGTTTGACTTCTCTGGTTCCTTTTGTTGATGCTTTCCAACTGGAACGGGCCATAGTAGATGCAGCGAGGCACTGCGACCTGCAGGTAGGTGCTACCCCGGGAACACTGAGGTGGTGGAGGCCTGAGAGGACTAACACACNCTTCTCTGGTTCCTTTTGTTGATGCTTTCCAACTGGAACGGGCCATAGTAGATGCAGCGAGGCACTGCGACCTGCAGGTAGGTGCTACCCCGGGAACACTGAGGTGGTGGAGGCCTGAGAGGACTAACACACGCTCTCTGCTTCTCTGCTTTTGGTGCTGCTTTAAAGCTTTAATGAATTGAGGCTTCTAGCTTTGATATTTGACATTCTTCAATTGATTTTTTTCCTTAAATTCAGTTGAAATTTTAATCAAAGTTACTCATTTGTATAAAGACTTTATATTTGCATGTAGATTTAACTTGATAATACTCTTCAATTTTCATAGGTTCGTATTGACCACACTTCTCGGACCCTTAGTTTTGGATCTGATTTGAATTACGCTACTCGAGAAGATGCTCCAATTGGTCCTCATCTGCAAAGCATGCCTTCAGAACAGATAAGAAATCAGCTGACCGCTATGTCCTCAGTACTTGCGAAAGCACTTGAAGTCATTAAGCCGGCTCATATCCTGGTACGCATCTATGGGAGAAACGGATGACGGAATTATGAGGGGCCCTTTAGGTCTTTCACAAAAAGGTTTGAATTGATGTCTCAGAGAAGGGGTTTATTATATATTTCCTCTTTAGTTGTGTTTGATACTTTTGATATTTTATTAAATATCTTTGTCAGATAACACAGATCATTGAACTACCTTCTGTGGGTCAGAATAACAGGTTAAGGTGATCATAGGAGGACTGTGACGAGTGATAACAAACCACAGGTGATGGCCCTCTGCACAGGGAGTACTGTGATCATGCCTTTGCTTTCTGTTTCAGTTGTTTATGAACTCTGTATTTTCTCCTTGGCTTGAACACTTTATAGTATATGTGGTTCAGATAAAAGTTGGCCTAGCAGATAAAAGTTCTTCAGCTATGTATGTCATTGCTGTTAAAGACTTTGAATAGGTGTAGCATCATAGTATTTGGTGCTAGAAACCAGTTGTTGAATAATGTCACCTCTTTTTTAATGCAAATACATGTTAGGATAATACATTAGGAGTATGTAGCAATATTTTTGGTCTCGGATACTGTGGTATGCCACTTAAAGATATTTTTAATGCATTTGTTCTTGAAGCAAGAGAAAGAAGAACAGCATCAGTTGGCTGTTACCGCATACCTTAAAAATTCACGGAAAGAGCACCAGCGTATCTTGGCTCGCCGTCAGACAATTGAGGAAAGAAAAGAGCGGCTTGAGAGTCTGAATATTCAGCGTGAGAAAGAAGAACTGGAGCAGAGGGAAGCTGAACTCCAGAAAGTGCGGAAGGCTGAGGAAGAGAGGCTGAGACAGGAGGCAAAGGAGAGAGAGAAGGAGCGGATCTTACAGGAACATGAACAAATCAAGAAGAAAACAGTTCGTGAGCGTTTGGAGCAAATCAAGAAGACGGAACTGGGTGCCAAAGCATTCAAAGATATTGACATTGAAGTATGTAGTGTATTAATGCATTAAAATTCCAGTTTTATTCAGGTCTCTTAGAAGCACAATTCTTTACCATTTATTGGTTTACTTTGGGTTATTTGGTTATTTTCTTCAGTTTTCTACAGCTATTAATAGTTCATTAGTCAATGAAATAAGCATTTGTTTTGGTGACTCCACAGTTTTTAGTCACTGTTGAAATGGAGTTTGGATACAGTAGAATATAGGAATAAGAAGTAGCTGTTATCATTACATTGTTTTTCCTCACAATCAAATAAGCCTGTTTTAAAACATTTTTTGTTGCCTGAATTTACCCATTGTAAGCATTTGCCCTTTTGAAATAAAATAATTTAGGATCCATTTCTGGAAAGAAATGGTTCTCCATATTGACTGGTATGCACTTCTTTTATACTCTTATTAATTAATTGTGGTACATTTCTGTTACTTTTCAGGACCTTGAAGAATTGGATCCTGATTTCATAATGGCTAAACAGGTTGAACAACTGGAGAAAGAAAAGAAGGAACTTCAGGAACGCCTAAAGAATCAAGAAAAGAAGGTAAATGAAAGAAGTGATGAACTTTAAGATGCCAAGTTAAAAGAATTTTTTTTAACAACATTTGTTTTCATGATACTCAGATTGACTACTTTGAAAGAGCTAAGCGTTTGGAAGAAATCCCCTTGATAAAGAGTGCTTACGAAGAACAGAGAATTAAAGACATGGATCTGTGGGAACAACAAGAAGAAGAAAGGGTAAGGCTTTAATTTAATTGTAATATTTTTAGACTGTAAGCAAGCTATAATAAAGCCAGTAGTGGGAAAAGGGTTTCAAATTGATTCTTGTATTATTTTGCCAGAAATTGTGCTTTAATGACTGTATACAAACAGGTTAGTAGACATTTATAAAATAGAGATTAAATAATGAAACTTGTACAAAGGATAGATGAACTTTATTTTTTTTTTTTGAAAAACTGCTTTATGGAGATATAATTCACGAATTTAAAGTGTGCAGTTGACATTTTTAGTATATGGAATTGGGCAACAATATGATTTTAGAACATACCCCAAAGGAAACTTCATACCCATTAGCAGTCACTCATTTTCTCTGCACTCCTTCAGCAGCCACTTAACGTCTTTCTGTCTCTAGACTTGTCTGTCTGGGGTATTTCTTACAGATGGAATCCTATAGTCTGTGTGTGTGAGACTAGCTCCTTCAGTAGTTTTATTTGTTTATGTGTACTTAACAGTACAAAAGCGACATTTGCAAATGCTTATAGTGGCCAGATGTGTAAAAACGAGTGACCTCATTTTGGTTAAAAAAGTAACCACAGGCAGGAGACAACATATATCTGTGGTGGCTGCCTCCTCTTGGTTTCATTGGATTGTTGTCATTCTGGGCCTAGTGTTAATCATCTTTTCCAGTTTTCTTAGAAGTTGGAATTTGTGTGATAATTCTTTTAACATAAAATTAGAGAAAGCTTGAGAGGATTTGCTGCTTTTTTTAAGTTAATTTATTGAAACAAAATATTTTTTTGCTTGTGCCTCATGGCATTTGGGATTTTAGTTTCCTGATCAGGGATCAAACCCACACTCCCTGCAGGGGCCAGAGAAGTCCCTCCAGTTGCTTTTAAAGAAGAAAAGACAGTAAATAAAAAAGCCATGAAGTATTGTTTTGTCACAAACATTTTAGTTTTTCCTCCATAAATTTTGTGGTTGTCTTTGTTCAGTCTCTTAAGTCCTGTCCAACTCTTTGTGACCCCATGAACTGCAGCCCTCCAGGCTTCTCTGTCCTTCATTATCTCCAGGAGTTTGCTCAAACTCAGTGTCCATCGAGTTAGTGGTGCTATGGTGCCGTGGGGTTAAAGCTGTTTCTTACAGATGCCCCAAGTCTTTTTAAATTCATCTTCTGTTCCTCATTGTCATCTTAGGGAGCTGTTGGTATGGCAGAATGGAGGGGGGCAGAGGAGATGCTTACATTTCTTCAAGAATATCTGTCAGAAATTTGGGATAAATTCATCATCAGATAATGAACACTTTGAAATTTAGCTTTGTATCATGTGTTTGCAGATTACTACGATGCAGCTAGAACGGGAAAAGGCTCTAGAACATAAGAACCGGATGTCACGAATGCTTGAAGACAGAGATTTGTTTGTAATGCGGCTCAAGGCAGCACGACAGTCTGTTTATGAGGTGAACTTCTTGGTTTCAGGGAAACCTTTATTCATGAGCTTTGCCTTAAGGGTTCTTCAGTGTGGTGGTACATTCTCTGTCTTGAGCTAACATAATTATCATTCAAATAATATTTTAATAGAGATGTCTTAAAATTATTTCCTGGACTTAAGTACCCATCACTATAAACGGATTTTTTCTGAAGGTGAAAATAGACTGCATTAAACTTGCTTTTGATATAAATTTTTGTTCTTTGATTCAGAAAGAGAAACTAGATCGAAAAATCCTGCTCTTAGACTCTGATTTAATCATTTTATTTACACAAAATAAGTAATTTATCCACTGTGTGTAGATAATGCTGTCAATTCAAAGTTTTAACCATTTGACACAAAAACTTGTTATTTGGAAATTTGATTTTTAGGTTGCTTTTTATGGGTCCACCAGACTTAACCATGCTTTTGTAACTTACTGCCATTTTGTAGCCCTTGATAGTTTGATTCCTTTCTTTTGGTGATCATTCAATTACAGGAAAAACTTAAACAGTTTGAAGAGCGGTTAGCAGAAGAACGGCATAATCGCTTGGAAGAACGTAAAAGGCAGCGTAAAGAAGAACGAAGGATAACCTACTATAGAGAAAAGGAAGAGGAAGAGCAGAGGAGGGCAGAAGAAAAGATGCTAAAAGGTAACCATCTGGACTGAGACTGGGGCTCTACCGCAAGGCTGGTAACAGGTCTCCTCTGTACAGCCTTAGAAAACAGGAGTGTGGAACCGAGGCGATTAGCTAACTAGTCCTCAGGCTCTGACAGCCTGGCTTAGTTCTCTGCAGTGCGTTACCTGTGAGGATGTTAATGTCCTCTGCCAGCCTGTTTCAACGATTTTGGTATTCTTTCACAAACTTTGCCCTTGTATTTTTTATCATTGTAGTCTGTATAGTATTAACACTTATTGAGCAAAATGTGCCACGTGAAGTTTCTCAAATGATCCTTTTTGTGGCATCGCAGATGCTCAGGTGTTGGGGTGGAATTCTAATATCTTTCATTGTGTTGAGTGGGATAAGATTTGTTTTCTTGAATATTTTCTGATATTCAGGTTTAGCTGATTGTAAACTATTTTAAACTTTTTAAAAAGAATTTTTTTCTACATTATGCTGCCTCTAATACCAGAAAAGTAGACGTATAGTATAGCACCGATGGAAACATGTGGGTGGGAGGCACACTTTATAACCTGATGTGTTGTGCAGAGCGAGAAGAGCGAGAGCGGGCTGAGCGCGCGAAGCGTGAGGAGGAGCTTCGGGAATACCAGGAGCGGGTCAAGAAGCTAGAAGAAGTTGAAAGGAAAAAACGTCAGAGGGAGTTGGAAATTGAAGAAAGGGAGCGTCGTAGAGAGGAGGAGAGGAGACTTGGTGATGACTCACTTTCTAGAAAGGTAAGTACGGGCATCAGTGCTACGTGAAAGTGAAGTGAGGTCGCTCAGTCGTGTCCGACTCTGCGACCCCATGGACTGTAGCCTATCAGGCTCCTCCGTCCATGGGATTTTCCAGGCAAGAGTGCTGGAGTGGATAGCCAGTTCCTTCTCCAGGGGATCTTCCCGACCCAGGAATCCCTGGTTTCCCGCGATGCAGGCAGACGCTTTTACCGTCTGAGCCACCAGGGATCAGCCAGGTCTCTGCATATCAGAGCTGTCTGCATGTGTCAGTGTCTGGGCACGGTGTTTTGAATCACATCGTTCAGATTTAAGTCTGATACTGCTTTATCTTTCCGAAGACGGAGGGTTCCTAAGGAGGATGGGGAGGGGATTAGACTTGTCTTAGCAAGCTGGGATTTTATAGGCTTTAGAGTACTTGTCAGGAAGAACTAATCCCATGAAATTAAGTATTTGATGAAAAGTAACACAATCATATGGAAGAGGAACTGTTTGGTTCCTTGAAAGGAGTTGCTATGATGTAAGGGTCCTCAAAGATGAATTTGTGAGACCAGCCAGTATTCAACATCCTTTGATAGAAATGCAGTCTTAGGCTCAGAGCCAAATCTTTTGAACCAGAATTTGCATTTTAACAAGATTACCAGATGCTTCAAATGCTGGTCTAAGTGTTTATTTTTAATTTCCATTCGTGTCCAAAGCGACCAGTGCTTCTGACTTTCTCTTGTATAATGAGGGTATTTGATACCTTCTCCTGGCAGTAGCTTTGTTACCTCCTTAAACCACATTGTTTCAAACCCATCCCTCCTTTCTGTCCCTATGCTCCTGCCTTATTTAATTTAGCTGGTTTCTTTTGCCTGTATTACTTACAGGTCTTATCCCTGGTTGTCATCTTTTCCCCACCCTCAGACCTTCATCTATACTGTGGCTTGCTTGGTTTTTCATAACGCATACTTGATTGTTACCTCTGCTTTCGGTTTCAGACCTTCCTTTGGGTTGTACTCATTGCTTGGAGCCCAACTAAATTAAACACACCTTAGCAGCCACGGTGTGTTTAATTATGTTTTATGTTTACTGTTGTTTCATTAGCTTCATCGGTCGCTGTTTTCTTAGTCACTTCTACTCTAGCTGTTCTGAGCTAGTGTTAGAGCTTTTATTTTGTCTGTGACATCTGCCTGCAAGCTCTTTGTTTTTCCTGCAATGTGTCCGTTCTGTCCTATAAGTGAAATGCTGCTGTATTTTAAGGTTAGTGGTGAGTAGCTGGAGGGTTTATTGCCTGGCATGTCTCTGAACCTTTATCTGTGCTGCACCTGTATCAAATGCTTCCCTTTATTGGAGGGTCTGCTCCTAGTTACGTAGCCTTCAGTTTTTGTTTTTATAATATATGAATGGATTTTTAATTTTGTTAGTCTTGTTGGTAATTATTATGAGTGTTCTTTTCCTATTGGGCACAGAGTGGGATGGGGTGTGTGTGAGTGTGTGTTGGGAATGGGGTGTGTGTGTGTGATTTGCTACATCCTGTTAATTTAGTTCTTCTGAAGCAGATGAGGTATATCAAAGGTTTTTATCAGTTTTTGCAGTTCTGTGTTCATCCTTTGTTGCTGTTTCTATTTTGTTAGCGCCCCCTTCCCTTTCAGTTGGAGAGTGTTCAGTTCTTTCTGTCATGTTTAACATGGTAGCTAACTGTGGTAACTAACTAGTGCTTGTGCCTTTATTCCTGACATTTGCTTTGGCATTTATGCTTTTCTCTGCTCTTTTACCATCCATTCTTTTCAAAGTCTAAACTTACAGTCTGTAGATTTTGAGAACTCTTTCCTTTCTGTAGAACAAACAAAATGTGCAAAACAAAGAAAACAAGCACTGCTGTGCTTAGTGGCATCTGACTCTCTGTGACCCCACAGACTGCAGCCCGCCAGGCCCCTCTGTCCATGGGGCTTCCAGGCAAGAATACTAGAGTGGGTTGCCGTGCCCCACTCCACGCTCTCCCAACCTAGGGGTCGAACCCAGGTCTCCTGAACTGCAGGTGGGTTCTTATTGACCGAGCCACCAGAGAAGCCCAAAGATGATAAGGCTTAAGGCCCTTTATCTCTTGTAGTAGCGCCTGTGTTGGTCTTGCAGTTGTGTCTGACTCTGCAGCCCCATGGCTATAGATAGCTGGCCAGGCTCCTCTGTCCATGGAATTCTCCAGGCATGACTACTGGAGTGAGGAGCCATTCCCTTCTCCAGGGGAATCTTCCCAACCCAGGGGGTCTCCTGAATTGCAGGCAGATTCTTTACCGTCTGAGCCACATCTGTTTAAAGGCTTTACTTAAATGTATTGCTGCCAATGCATTTAAACAATGTTTTCTATTTAGAATTCACTTAGCAGTTTTACAACTGCATTGGCAAGGTGATTTAGTTTAAAATATGTTTACACTGTATCTTTCCCCCTTTGCATGTAAATTTTTTGTTTTGTATATTCTATATTTTATTTTTGTGTATGCCTCACAAGAGGTTTTGTTTTTCTCTTACAGTTGCATAACGGTTCATTGGTTTAGCCAATTCAAAAATCACCCTCCTTCAGAAGTTGAGAGACCTGTCAGTGCTCACTGTCCTAGTACTTAGTGGGAAGAGGGTTCTTAACAATAGTCTTGATCTTTTTAGTTCGGTAGATATTCTGCTGTGTTCCTAGGAAGCTCTGAGAAAAGAAGTTCTAATGTTTCACCAGGTCTTTGTTTAGCTGCCTGAGCTTAGGTCTTTACTGTTCATTCACCCTTTCTGGCGTGTGTGCCCCATCCGTCAGGATTCAGTTTACGTAGAGCATATTGAATTGTCTTAACTCTGGAAGATTTTTCCTCCTTTTCTCTTCTGGCCTTTCAAAGTCCTATTCTTTATCTCTTTTAATGTTTCAGTTATTTTTTTCATCTCTTTGTGCTGTAGCAACTAGCTCTTTGAGGTTCCCGTTCAATTTCCGTCAGTGATGTTGCCAATGTAGTGACTCTCACTTTGCTCGATGTAGGACTCTCGTTGGGGAGATAGAGATACAGAAGGCACTTGGCGAAAAGGACCCGAAACAGATTCTGAGTGGAGAAGAGGCCCTCCAGAGAAGTAAGTAGAATTAAGGAGAAGAGACTAATCATAGGTCCTGTTAGTATCTTATTAGTGTTTTTCTAATTTGGCATATTTTGTGGGGGTGGGGAAAAGGCAGTCATGAAGAATTATGCGTATATCTATTACTGAAATGTTTGTCATGGTTTACTTCAGTGCTGCTGTAATTACATAGAATAGAGATCTTGGAAAATACGTGCTTTAGGTTTTTCTTTTATTTTTAATTTCCTAAACTAATGGTATTGAGGTTAGAGTATAGTGAATGGTTTCATAGTGTTTTTCTTGTCGTTTTGAAAGGCAGTAGTGATAGATTTAGAAGCGGCTAAGGCGTTCCTCATGAGGTGCAGATGCCTTTTAGGGGCAGTTGTCTGCTTACTGGCTTATTTGTTGACATGAACTTTTGGATTTTGTGGGTTTTTTTTTTTAATTGGAATATACTCTTGTAGGACTAAGATTAGTGAATTTACGCTTTGGAAGTGAGTAAAATCATTGCCAAAGAGATCATGTACTTTCTTAAGAAAGTATACCCTTAAAGGTGTTTGGCTTGTTACTCTGTAGGGAGTGGAGACGCGGAGAAGGGCGGGACGAAGAGAGACCTCACAGAAGAGATGATGACCGACCGAGGCGCCTGGGGGATGATGAAGAGAGAGAGTCCTCGCTTAGACCAGATGATGATCGCATTCCCCGACGTGGCATGGATGACGACAGAGGCCCACGTCGTGGTCCTGATGAAGACCGGTTCTCTCGCAGGGGGGCGGACGACGACCGGCCTTCTTGGCGTAGTGCAGACGATGACAGGCCTCCCAGACGAATTGGAGATGAAGACAGGGGTGGCTGGCGCCACGCAGACGAGGACAGGCCGCCGAGACGAGGACTGGACGAGGACAGGGGAAGCTGGCGCACGGCTGACGAGGACAGAGGGCCCAGGCGAGCGCTGGATGAGGACCGGGGGCTGCGCCGAGGCGGTGCCGATGATGAGCGTTCGTCCTGGAGGAATGCTGACGACGATCGTCCCAGGCGGGGCATGGATGATGACCGGGGTCCCAGGCGGGGCTTGGATGATGACCGGGGTCCCAGGCGGGGCTTGGATGATGATCGAGGACCTTGGCGGAATACCGACGATGATAGATTTTCCAGGCGAGGTGCAGATGATGACAGATTTTCCAGGCGTGGTGCAGATGACGACAGAGGGCCTTGGAGAAACATGGATGACGATCGGATCTCAAGACGGGCTGATGACGATCGGATTCCCAGAAGGGGTGATGATTCACGACCTGGTCCCTGGAGACCATTTGTCAAACCAGGTAAAATTGTGGTATTCAAAAAACCAAATTGGATGCTTTATATGTATTTACAAATGCTACCTGAAGTTTTACACCAGCTAATCCCCACTGTTCTGTAGAGGGTAGCAGGTTATTTCAAAGAAAAAACACAGGTCTCAAAAGGACAGCTTACATTTTGATTGTTAAGTAAGACGTGTTCCTGCTAGTTCAGGGCTTTGAGGTTCTTCTTTCTGTGCTTGTCCGTAAGTATCAGTGTTCTTCAGGATCCTTCCTGGACTCCTTGTAGAAGTAATGAAAAATAAAAACATACCTATCATTTGTCTGTACTCTTGTCAACCATGGCATTATGTTCCTGAGAGGAGCCCTTTTCCTTTCTCCGTCTTGGGCCTGTTCTTCCTTTCATACTTTTGTTTTATTATATTCAGCTGTGCTGAGAGAAGGCAGTGGCACCCCACTCCAGTTCCCTTGCCTGGAAAATCCCTTGGACAGAGGAGCCTGGTAGGCTGCAGTCCATGGGGTCGCTAAGAGTCAGACACGACTGAGCAACTTCACTTTCACTTTTCACTGTCATGCATTGGAGAAGGAAATGGCAACCCACTCCAGTGTTCTTGCCTGGAGAATCCCAGGGATGGGGGAGCCTGGTGGGCTGCCGTCTATGGGATTGCACAGAGTCAGACGCGACTGAAGTGACTTAGCAGTAGCAGCTAGGACTTAGTTGCCGAGCACAGGATCTTAATGGCATGTGAGTTCTAGTTCCCTGACCAAGGATTGAACCCAGGCCTCCATTGGGAGCATGGAATTTTTATAGCCGCTGGACTACCAGGGACTATTCCCCTTTCATAATTTTTATTATTCTTGGGTAATTGTGTACATTACTGTCTTGCCCAGATGACTTTACCCCATACCTTCAGACCTGTATTTCCAAATTTTATGTAGCACCTGGTCACTGACACCTCAGACTCAATCTATGACAATAGAATTCCGCCCTGCCCACCGCGTGCCTCCCCTCAACCCCAGGGGGGGAAAAAAACATACATACACGTTTCTCTTCAAGGGCATCACTGTCCATCTAATTGTATAAGATGGGAGTTCTCCTTTACTCTGCTCTTTCATCCTTCTTGTATCTTTTCAATGACTGATGTCTTCTCAGTAACTTTTTTTAAAAGCAGTTTGAGTACCTGCCTGCCCCTTAGCCTGAGTGGTTTCTGTTGCATACCCATGTTTCTTCTCACTTCATTCCATTGTGAAGCTTTGTGA
The DNA here is from genome assembly GCA_006410875.1 of Neotragus pygmaeus. Classification (NCBI taxonomy): domain Eukaryota; kingdom Metazoa; phylum Chordata; class Mammalia; order Artiodactyla; family Bovidae; genus Neotragus; species Neotragus pygmaeus. Next base: position 2,129 of record SJYV01010761.1, on the reverse strand, counting down.
CTTTTGGGTAAACTTAACTTTGCTGTGCTTTATGTAACATGGGGATAATAGCTTAGTAGATTCTCATTAATTCATGGTAATTACATTTTTATAAAGTCAGTGAATACTGGACCACTGCTACTAAGGGAAATACTAGGTTAGGTTCCTGTTTTTTCCAGCCAGTCAACACATAACCTTGTTTTAACTTTCTGTTTAAAGATACCTCATTTAATGTATATCATTGATTCATTAGCATTGAACTCCCTGGCCAACAACACAGTCACTCATTCCTGGAAGGTTTTATCTAACACCTGTATTTTCTCCCTAAGTCATGTCCATTGCCTTTTTGTCTTTGGGAGAATGCTGGGGGTAACTGAAATCACTAAAAAGAAGCACAAAGCAAGTGAAAATGTGGCACTAAATAGGCCATTCAGAGGCTACTTGTTTAAAGTAGGAGAGCTGCAGCCAGAAGACAGCATTGCCCTGTTTGAGCTCAGCTGAGAACAGGCCCGTCAGGTGGCCCAAATATTTCACCACTGGGTATGTGCCTGGGAGTGACTTGTGAATGTGCTGGAATTACAGATTTTTAGCAAGTAGCAAAGTAGCAGGTATGGAATAATCTACTTATCTCAGAGCTGTAGATAGGATTGAAAGAGCTAATAATAGACAGACGGTTTAGACTAGTGCTGTAGCCCACCGGAATATAAATGGTAGTGATGCTAATTGTTGGCCTTGCAGCTATAAGAGATTTTCATCAAAATAATCTGCTTACTTTCATTTCCTTTGGTGTGTGCGCCTGTGCACTTGTGTGCACACATTTTCCCTAGATTGGGACATCCCACGGCTAAGTGAGATACCGAGCAGGGCCAAAGGCTTTGTCCTTATTTCATGACCTTATGGTGGTAAATGGTAGGGGGGCAGGATTGTGAAAGGAAAGAGTCTTTTTAATTAGGTTTTGAAAATGTTGAAAGATATAAGTGAACTCATAATTGGGGCTCTGTCTCTCAGATCTAGATCCTACCCCTCATCCTTGAAATTCTCTGCTTAAATGAGTTGTCTTCACTGTCAGAACAGGTTTACAGATTTTTATACCTGAAATCGCTGCATATGGAACACAAAGTTCCTATGTGTTATATGTTAGAAAAACAATAATAGGTAGTCAAAATAGGAGTTGGTTCTGTGAAATGAGGTAAATGCATTTAGTTTTTTAAAATTATGTTAGAGTGTTATGATTAGCCATTACAGAGGTGATGGAATAACATCAAGATTTGTGGTTGCTGATCTGTTTCTTGAGTGGAAATTTTCATTTTGTTTTTTAAAAACCTAGGTGGATGGAGAGAGAAAGAAAAAGCCAGAGAAGAGAGTTGGGGTCCACCTCGAGATTCAAGACCATCAGAAGACCGTGAATGGGAGAGGGAAAAAGAGAGAGACCGAGATAATCAAGACCGAGATGAGAACGACAGGGACCCAGAGAGAGAAAGAGAGAGAGAGAGGGAGAGAGAGAGAGACAGAGAGAGAGATGGTGATCGAGATGACCGCTTCAGACGGCCAAGGTTTGTCTGGTTAAGACTGGCCTTACGGTTAAAATTCCTTTAATGTCCTGTGCATTCCCAGATATTTCTGAAAAACATGCTCCCCCCTTGCATATATTTATCTAGTAGAATCATAGATTTTAAAAAATTTAGAGGTCATCTGATTGAACCAGATTCCTCTCTTCAAAGAGGGGACAGGCAGGCTGGTGCTGTCTGTAGGTTGTGTGGCTCTGTGGTGGTGGAACCAGTCCAGGTTCTTCCCTGTCCATTACTTTCCCCCTGTGGTTGAGGTCCATTTATTGCTTTTAAATTATTAAAAACCCCTTTGCTTTTACAAGTTTTAAGAGTTCTGGCTGGCTTCATCTGGTCAAAGTGGCTTTGTACTAACCTAATCTAGATCACGATTCAGTACAGTTTCCTGCAAGGATGAAAGTGTCCTGTAGATGTAATGTCCACACAGTAACCAGCTATCATGTTTGACTGTTGAGTGTTTGGAATGGGTAATGACTATTCTGTTGGACAATGCAGAGCCAGATGTTCTCATTTGACTTCATGCCTGAAGCATCAGTTTGAGGTCAACTCATGAGTTTAAGACTTCCCTGGTGGCTCAGATGGTAA
>SJYV01010753.1:36356-48015 GCA_006410875.1 Neotragus pygmaeus | reverse complement strand
TTCCTTTCATGGATGATGTTGAAAAATTACTCATCTTTTCTGGGTCTCAGTTCCCTCACACTCACATGGTTGTTTTGAGGCAATGCTCACAAAATACATGATACAATGTCCTGGCACATAAATAATTTTTACCACCCATGCTACAGACTGCTAAACTGTATTATTACTGTTGCTATTAACATTGTCAAAGTATACATTTTAAACCTTTAAAAACATATACAAATCTATATTGAGTACACCTCAAAGGTTAGCTGAAATCATGAAAGAAGGAAGAGGCAGGATGGTAAAAGAGACTCAGGAAAAAAAAGAAGTATATATAGTTGGTGAAGGAGAGCATGATATATGGTTAAGTCATATACAGAACTGGCAATGTCTTAAGAGGCCAGGAAAGAGATGATATGGGGTGGGAGGTGGGAGGGGGATTCAGGATTGGGAGCTCATATACACCCGTGGCGGATTCATGTCAATGTATGGCAAAACCAATACAGTATTGTAAAGTAAAAATAAAATTAAAAAAAATAAAGTTATGCTTTTTACTTGGAGTTTATTAACTTTTATCTCCACTGGACAAAGATATCTCACAACTTATCGATCTTCTATAAATTAATACTTAATCTTATGCAGGGTCTGAGCCTTAGTGAATAATAAATATGAAGTCGAGTTAAATGATGGCTGTAGAGAATCAGGAGTCTCAACAGCAGGCTTGCTAGCAAATGCCTTACCGTGATCACTGAAGATCTGGTATCTCCTCACCTCACTTCCAAGCTTTAGGTAATTATTTTCTCTTTGGGTTTGGTCAATGAATCATTTTCCTGTCTAAGTCCATGGTTTTCTGGGACCCAGGGTTTGCAGGGGGTGTCAAGCTAAAACATCCCACCCTCTGACCTTTTGTAACCAAATTAAATCATCACAAATATCTTCATGTTTGAAAATTTGAGGACATTCGGTAATGAGGAAGGGAAAAGAAACTGGAGCCTGGAACTGAAACAAGTTTAATTTTTATTGTCATGTGGAGTGTGACCTCTTTTTGGGTGGAGTATTTAGAAACGGGCATGTTTTGCATCCACGTCCGTATCTGAGCAACATTTCCCTTAAACTTCAGCAGTCATCCCTTTCTCTCTGTCCTCTTCAGCTAAAGGTCTTGTTTGTTTTTTCAAGCCATTTCATTTTCCTTTATTCTTTATCTCTCTCCCTAATCTTTCCCACTTTTTTCTCCTATTCTTCCTGGGTCTTTATATTTACTTAGAGCAATTTTTCCTCTTTTCTTTTTTTATTTTTTGACTCTTTCCTCTTGGAGTGATTCAAAGCCTAAATGATCTGTTTTCTCTCTTTTTCTCCTTTCTTTAGCTTGCTTTTATGAGCCCTCGGCTGTTTCTTTGCTTGTCACAACCCAGGCCCTTTGATCCCTATTTGTCCTTTCGACTCTTTCACATATTGTTGAGCTTTTAGAGAAAGGACAAGAGAAGAATAGAAATTTTTAAAGACACATCAACGTATATTTTGGAGAAAAATCTCTAATTAGTCTTTAATCCAAGATGCCTTCTTTGATCACATTGTTAAACTAGATAAACAAAAATTACTTTAAGAAACTGTAAAGTAATAAAAAATAAAATAAAACTGTAACTGCCAATACTGCCATAAATTTTCAAGAAAGAGTTTTTCTGTAAGCCTGCCTCATAAACATTTTCATTTCTGTATTTTCCTTCTGTCTTTGTCTTCTGATATACATGCTTTTGCAGGATTGCATTAAAAAAATCTCTTTATTTAGGTTGCACCATAGATATGTGAGCATATCTTGCAGGAGTGGACAAAATTTGGCAGTTTAAAGCCTTGGGGGGGGCGGGCACTGTGATCATTTAGGGAGGGAAACAAAGCCAGATCTTCAGAGATCTGTGTCCATGGATATGCTGTATGCCATAATGTTTGAATCACCTTGCTCTGATCACGTGGTCAGGCAGATACAGTTTTGTCTTCCACAACTAGACAGTCAGTCATGAACTTGTTTTCTAAGTCACTTGGAGCAGAGGACAAGCCAGTTAATAAAAGACATTTAAAAGATGAAAAAAGAACCTCCATTGTGTGAATGAAAAGTGGCCTTATTATATAGAAGGTAAGAATCTGAGATTTGCACTCAAGTCCTGCTACTTGGTGTTTGCATGATCTTGAGTAAGTACATAAGTTCTTCAGGTTTTAGTTTCTTCTTCTGTAAAATAGAAATATTAATGGAGACATTAAACATTATTTGCAAAGATATCATATGAATATAATATCAGTGGAGATATTGCATATTATACAATAGTTCTCCTTCATCCAATTTCAGTAACCCATGGTCAACCACAGTTCAAAAATATTAAATAGAAAATTCCAGACATAGTTCATGAATTTCTGAGTAGTATGATGAAATCTTGCACTGCTTTGTCCCACCTGGGATATGAATCATCCCTTTTCCTAGTGTATCTATGCTCTATACTCTACCCACTGTTAGTATGGGAAAAAACAGTGCATATATAGGATTTGGGCTTCCCTGGTAGCTCAGCTGGTAAAGGATCCACCTGCAATGCAGGAGACCCTGTTTTGATTACTGGATTGGGAAGATCGACTGGAAAAGGAATAGGCAACCCAGTCCAGTATTCTGGCTAAGAGAATTCCATGGACTATTCAGTCCATGGGGTCGCAAAGAAGAGAACATGACTCAGCAACTTTCACACATAGGATTCAATGCTATCCTCAATTTCAGACATTCACTGGAGGTCTTGAAACATATGCTCCATAAATAAGAGGGAACTACTGTATACCATTTAATACACTGTTAAGATACACATTATCAGAAATGCTGAGGAAATGTTATAAATTTCATATTATTTGCTTTTCTGTTCATCAAGATTGCTTGTAAGGAGGAAATGAATTTTTAAGGTTAATTACAGATCTGTATTATTACTATTTTTCACAGTCTCTTCCAATTTACAAATGGATATCCACTGGAAAAATGGTAGTAATTAAGGCAGTAACTATTTTAAAATAGTGTTCTGAGAATCAGTAGATCAATGAGATAGCATGAAGTTCAGAAATAAGCTTACATTTATAAAGAAGTTTAATGTATGATAAAAATAACATTTTAGATCAGTGAGCATTTTTATGACAATATACTCTTGCATGAAATATGAAATGTCCACATTTTCTGACTCAGCTTAATCTTTTACATAAAGAAGTGCCTTGAATTTTGTTTTAAATTTTTACTAAATTATTCAAGGTAGTGAATTAAATTTTTTCCCCCAATTTTCAAAGAAATGAGAAAAGGTTTAAAATTGACATGTCCTTAACAATGTTGTAAAAAAGATTGCCATAGGAAATAGACATTTTAAAGAAATTTTGGAGGATAGAAAGTGGAATTAGATTAACGAAGATAATAAAAAATATCTAGATATTTTAGGGAAAATATCAGCAAAAAAGTACCAAGAGGTGGAGGTAAAAATCAGAACCATTGATTTGGGAAACAAAAAAGAACTTTAGAGCATTCTAATCATTCAGGAGAATACTTCAGACTCAAAATAAGAACAGGCTGCAGTGAAAGAGGAAAAATAAGAAATAGTTCTTACAAATAATAATCATGCTTGCTAAATTTTTTCCACAGAAAGCTTGAAAACCAAATTATAGATCTAAAAGATGAAGATAAAATCTCCAAAAATGTAGAGAAAAATTGGAATTGAAAAAGAAAAATGAGAAGGCAAGGAAGTCAGATACAGAAGCTCATTATCTGTTTATAGTATTTGAAACACATTGATGCTCCTGGAAATTAAAAAAAAAAAAAGGTTTAGCATGGCAGCTTGATGTTCAGCAATTGATCTGAATTTATATGGAAATTTATACATGGTAGATGGCATTTTAAATCAGTGGGCATTTGGGGAAAAGGGGTCACTGGTCTGGGAGCATTGTCAAATCCTTTGCTTTACTCCCCAATTATTTTATTAGATGCAGAACTTATGTAGATATGCCAGAAGCTCTTGTAGCCAATGTTTCAAATTTGTAAAGTTTTATATGTTTATTTTCTTTCATTCTAAAAGTATATTTCATCTCCTAAGGGAAGGCAGAAACCGAGTAGCAGCAAAAGCAGGGTGTAACTTGCTTTAGCAGGTGTGAGCAGGGCAAAAAGAAACAGTTTGGGGAGTTTTTCCAGGCCTGCCCATGTTGTACTCTGTTAAAAAGGACTGTTGCTCTTTTACAAAACTGAAAAAGAATAGACAGCAAGTAATACTCAAGTCTTACTCTTTTCCAAACTTTTATTTTTCCTTGAGAAGAAAATGGGTCTGGCTATGTAAATATTCCCCCAGACAACTTACATAACCTTAAAGAGAAAAATCAAAGAAAAGGACATATGGCCACCTTAACCATTTTGTGAGCTGAGAGCAGAAAGGAAAAGTCTTAGGTATCTCACACACATTGGAAGGAGGGAGTGAAAACGTTATGTGGTATGAAGTCAGGGTGGTCAGTCACTTTCTCAAACTAGAGTGTGAACATTTNGGACTGATGCTGAAGCTGAAGCTCCAACAGTCTGGCCACCTGATGCAAAGAGCAGACTCACTGGAAAAGACCCTGATGCTGGGAAAGACTGAGGGCAGGAGGAGAAGGGAGTGACAGAGGATGAGATGGTTGAATGGGGTCACCGATTCAATGGACGTGAGTTTGAGCAAACTCAGGGAGATGGTGAAGGACAGAGAAGCCTGGCGTGCTGCAGTCTGTGGGGTCACAAAGGGTCAGACATGGTTTAGTGACTGAACAAACAACAAAAATCACAGGACCAGAGTCAGACAGAGTGAAGTTTCCAGAGGCCGTGGTAGCTGAGTCATAAATCAGACAGACACTCATCGGCTGCTTTAAGGCAATTTGGCATCCCTGGGAAGAGAGAAAAGTCTGGTGTGCTTGGGAAAAATTGTGTGGCCTGTGAGGTTTGCTCTCTGCTGTAGGGGATTTGTCAGGCTTTTCAGGAGCTACATGCATTTGTGTGTGGTGAGCCCAGTTTCTCATTCACTCCTAGACCTCAGGCAGTTGCCTTCTGCTCATCTGGAAGGGTGTTCGTTTTCTATTTTATTTTGCTTTTTAAAAGGTTTTTTTTTTTTTTTTGGATGTAGACCATTTTTAAAGTCTTTGCTGAGTTTGTTACAATGTTGCTTCTGTTTTATGTTTTGGTATTTTGCCTTCATGGCATATGAGATCTTAATTCCCGGACCAGGGATTGAACCCGCACCCCGCTGCACTAGAAAGTGAAATCTTAACCACCGAACTGCCAGGAAGTCCCTGTCTGAAGTCTAGGAGTGAATGAGAACCTGGACATCTCATGTACACACCTTACTTTTTATTTTACTTTTAGTTCAGTTCAGTCGCTCAGTTGTGTCTGACTCTTTGCAACCCCATGGCTTACCTGTCCATCACCAATTCCTGGAGCTTGCTCTAATTCGTGTCCATCAAGCTGGTGGTGCTATCCAACCATCTCATCCTCTGTCACTCCCTTCTCCTGCCCTCAGTCTTTCCCAGCATCAAGGTCTTTTCCAACGAGTCAGTTCTTCGCATCAGGCGGCCAAAGTATTGGAGTTTCAGCTTCAGCATCAGTCCTTCAAATGAACATTCAGGACTGATTTCCTTTAGGATGGACTGGTTTGATCTCCTTGCTGTCCAAGGGACTCTCAAGAGTCTTCTCCAATATCACAGTTCAAAAGCATCAGTTCTTTGGCTTGGCATTCAGCTTTCTTTATAGTCCAAAGCTCATATCCATACGTGACTACTGGAAAAACCATAGCTTTAACTAGATGGACCTTTACATTACTAGACATAGCAAAGTAATGTCTCTGCTATGCTGTCTAGGTTGGTCATAGCGTTTCTTCCAAAGAGCAAGTGTCTTTTAATTTCATGGCTACAATCACCATCTGCAGTGATTTTGGAGCCCCCCAAAATAAAGTCTCTCACTGTTTCCATTGTTTCCCCTTCTGTTTGCCATGAAGTGATGGGACTGGATGCCATGATCTTTGTTTTTTGAATGTTGAGTTTTAAGCCAACTTTTTCACTCTCCTCTTTCACTTTCATCATGAGGCTCTTTAGTTCTTTGCTTTCTGCCATACGGATGGTGTCATCTGCATATCTGAGGTTATTGATATTTCTCCCAACAATCTTGATTCCAGCTTGTGCTTNTCATTTGACGATATAGTTTAATACAAGTGATGCTGCCATAAATATTTTCCAGAGTGCTTATTTATTGGATTATTTTATGAATCAATTTGCTGCCTGGGACGACTACTTAATAATGAAAGAGTTTAACTTTAGGGAGTCTCACAGTCACATGGGCAAAGGTACAGACCTATTCTTTCCCTCCATGCCAACAATAAAAGCTATATTTTCCTTCTACAGGGGTTTTTGGCCACCTTTGCTGGTATGATATCGCTCACAAAGTAAGCCTAAATCACCTTTCTTACTGTCAGCCTTCCTCACAAAACCAAAGCCCACCCCTGGGATGCTCTCTTCCCACATGCTCATACACCTCCTCCTCCTTCCCTTATTACATAACCATCCAGAACCCTGTGTGCTTCTTCCACCTCAGGCTAAGATGTCATCACCTCCAGCTTTGGATGCATTCTGTGTTTGGATGGGCAGGCTCCAAGCAGCATTTCATCAGCCCATGCTGTGCTTAGGACTGCCAAAGGTAGGACCCTTGCCAGTGACACGCTCTTAGGCTAATGGCCTGTGGGCTTCTGGGAAACAAAAGGGCAGGGGATGGCGGACAGCCATCAGAAACTGGCAGGAAACTGAGGTCTTTTTGTGCAAAACCCATTAAGAAGAACATGAATCAAGTAGAATGATACGCAGAGACTCTGGAAATATGGCTGTGTTCTCATCTGTATCTCTCAAGGAGCAAGAAATTGAAAGAGATGGCTAGGATCCCAAATCCCCAAGTCTTTGACCTCTACTGTCTCAGGAACAGGAGGAGGAGATGAAGCAGGGACACAGAACAAATGCACTGTTACTCACCCTAAAGCTTTAGTCCAAGTTTTAGGTCCTGAAGCAATGAAGAATAAGCCAATTCTTCTCTCTACGTGACAGCACTTTATGAATTTAAAGGTGGTGATCCTGATTGCCCTGAGTCTGATAAAAGTGTGGAGGTTGAATTGGGAATAAGGTCTGAGCTTCTTTGGCCAATCAACGAGTCAGTTAAATGTGTGAAGTGTCTAGTAAGTTCGTGGCAGTACACAGAAGCCAAAAGGGATACAGAATCACAGCCAACACTTGTATAGTTCTTTCTTTGTGCCAACTACTGTTTTAAAGGTTTAATCCACACGACTTTTTAATGAATGCACCATTACTAATCCCATTTCACAGACGAGGAAACTGAGGCTCAGAAAGGGTAAGTCACAAAATCCAAGGCTGCATGCTAAGTCACAGAGGTAAGATTTATATCCAGGCATTCTGGCTTTCTACTATATGGTCTTCTCTGCTAAACAAATGCTGCCTCCTTACAGAAAAAGTAAGAGATAAAAATTCTTCTCCTGGGATGTTACTCATGCTGCTGCTGCTGCTGCTGCTAAGTTGCTTCAGTTGTGTCTAACTCTGTGTGACCCCATAGATGGCAGCCCACCAGGTTCCGTCGTCCCTGGGATTCTCCAGGCAAGAACACTGGAGTGGGTTGCCATTTCCTTCTCCAGTGAATGAAAGTGGAAAGTGAAAGTGAAGTCGCTCAGTTGTGTCCGACTCTTTGCGACCCCATGGACTGAAGCCTACTAGACTCGTCCACCCATGGGATTTTTCAGGCAAGAGTACTGGAGTGGGTTGCCATTGCCTTCTCCATGTTACTCATGAGAGAATATTAAATACACATGTCTGTAGTCATAAGTTTGGAGAGACCATGGTCTGGGCTGAAATGGATAAAGAAGATAAACTGTAAAGGAGCCAATCCTTGGAAATTTGTGCAAGATTTCAACAGGTGTAGAGGGAGGTGAAGGTTTAGGACGTTTTTGGGTCTTTTAGAATTTCTGCCCCTACTGATAATTTAGGGATTATCAAGCCTTGTGACAAAGAAAAGCTCCTCCATAGGTTTGCAAAAGCCTACATGTTGAGAAGAGCTAAGCCACAAGTACTATAGCTCAGGGCAGTAATCCTCATGTGTATCAGAGTCAGCTGGAGGGCTTGTTAAAACACAGACTGCTGGGCCCTGCCTCTTGATTTTCTCCTTAGTACGTTTGGGCTGGGGATTTCCCTGTTGGCTCAGTGGTAAAAAGAATCTGCCTGCAGTGTAGGAGATGCAGGAGGCATGGGTTTGATTCCTGAGTTGGGAAGATCTCCTGGAGGACAAAATGGCAAACTATACCAGTATGCTTGCCTGCAGAATCCCACGGACAGAGGACCCATAGTGTCAGACAGACAGCCCATAGTGTCACAAGGAGTCGGACACTACTGAAGTGACTGATACACGCACACACATCTGTGGTGAGACCCAATATTTGAATTTCTAACTAATTTCTAAGTGATGCTGAGAATGTAGGGACCTCACTTTGAGAACCATTGGCCTTGAAGCAGAAGCCAGCAGCACATTAGAGTGAGGAGAAGGATATGGGATGAGTGCAGTAGAAAATAAAAATGAAGAAGCAGAGTGACTGTCCAATAGTAACAGCCAATTCTAGTGGCAATTTATTTTGAGACAGTACTGTGCAAAGCACTTGACACAAGTTATTTCTCTTAATCCTTGCCACAAAATGTAGATTCCATTATTTCCAGTTTACAAGCTGAGAAAACTTAAATATATTAGGAAAATTTCCGAGTCATATAACTTTAAATTTACATCCAGCCACTTCTAGGGTACAACCACGAGTCAATACCACTGATCCGTAACTCTGAGAGGTGTTGCATTGTGATGTGCTAGGAAGTACATATTCTTTCAAAGTTTCCAATTAGTGATGTAGCAAGACAAATGTGATAATTAGGATAAATTATTCTGGTAGAATTGTGCAGTGTTTAAGGTCTGAGAAGATGGCTACCAATCTTTACAGAAACACAGGCATGATCAAAATTTCAGGACCAACACTTTGCATCATTTTCTACCTATTTGCAAAGTGAGTGACATGTCAAATGCCACCATCAGGATTTTCATTAACACTAGATNGTGCAGTGTTTAAGGTCTGAGAAGATGGCTACCAATCTTTACAGAAACACAGGCATGATCAAAATTTCAGGACCAACACTTTGCATCATTTTCTACCTATTTGCAAAGTGAGTGACATGTCAAATGCCACCATCAGGATTTTCATTAACACTAGATTTCTTTTCATTTCATAGCTGATATTTAAAAATACAGATTTTGAAATCAGAAGACTTTTATCTTGGATCTGTTGCTTATAATTTACTCATTTATTCAAAACTGTTACCAAAATACTGCTAAAAATGGCGATAATTTTTTCCTTTTGCAAGCTTTAATTGGCCATCATTTTGGTTTTGTACAACTAACTAAATCCAAGTTAAACTTTTCTCACTGACTGCTTTTTAAATATCTTTGTCTTTGGTGTCTACAATTCCTTTAGGATATGTCTAGGTGTGGATTAATTTGTAAACTACTTGGATCTGAGTTGGTGTCTTTCTGAAAATACCCTATTCTTATTTCTTCAAATAGTGCTTCTTCCTCATTCACACTTTTATTCTCTTATGGAATTCTAATTAGAGCATGTTGAATTTTTCCATTTTCTCTGCCTAGTTTATTAATCTCTTTCATAATTTCTATATGTCTACTTCAGAAGCATTCTGTATAATTTATTTGGACTTATTTTTCTTTTACTTTCTCCTCAGTTATTTCTAATCTGTTATTTAATCCATTCATTATTAAATTTCATTGAATTTATTGCCACATTAATTTTCAAATTATATTTCTTTCAGATCTGTCTTTCTAAAATAGTCTTTTGTTTGTAATCATGTTTTCAGATTTCACTCTTCGAAATATATCACACATTCTAATTTTATATTCAAAAATCTGTAATTCTAGTATCTGGAATTTGTTTGTATGATTCAACAATGTTATTTTTTTCAGGTTCTTACTCATGGTTCTTTGTTTACTTGTGCATTTGTAATTTTTGGCTTTTATCTCATATCCCTTGGATTATTATCTGAGAGAATTTTTTCAGGTCATGTTGAAATTAAAGTCCTTTATAGAGGGCTTTATTTTGCTTCTTTTTATCATCTAGAGGAAGGCAGTAAAATCTAGGACACTTTTATATAAAAATTTCTATTTGAATTTTTTTGTATCACCCACAAAATTTTAACTTGGGTCAAAAACCTGTTTGGGGGCTGGCTTATGGTTCCACAATTTTTTTTAAATATAAATTTATTTATTTTAATTGTAGGCTAATTACTTAACAGTATTGTATTGGTTTTGCCATACATCAACATGAATCCACATTCTTAAGAGGGATTTTTTTTTTCTTTACACTTAGAGCCAGAGTGAAGAAAAATGTTTTCTTGCTGTCTACTTCTAGGAGGAAATTGCATTTCAATAAAGTCTCAACTTTAGATGAAGGCCTACCATAGACATCTTACTTTAGCTGTGTCCTAACATTCATCTCCTTTCCTCTGTGCTTTGTATGATCTAAAAAATATGTTCAAGTTCACCAGTGTTCAACAGATTCTCTTAGGGCCAAAGCTGGATTTTGCACTTATTTGTCTTCTATCTTTCCATATACTTTGCTTTCTTGCCAGTATAGTGATGCAATTAAAATGTTCTAAATGCACATACACACACACACACAAACAGACACCAACATCTTAGCCATTTTTGTCAGAGAAGTTGTTCAGGGTATCTGATTATCTACTCTAATACACTGCAGAAAATGTAAACCTCAAGTTAAACTGAAAAAATGTTGCAATGATTTTCACTGAAAGATATCATTAGGTAAAAATGGTAAGTGAACTCCCTGAAAATGGAAACTATATATATATGTGTGTGTGTGTGTGTGTGTATGTATCTTTAGAGCTTACTCTTATGTCCAAGACATAATATTTGTTGTTGTTCAGTTGCTAAGTTTTGTCTGACTCTTTCAAGCCCATGGACTGTAGCCACCAGGCTCTTTTATTTATTTATTTTATTCTTTTATTAATGATTTTCCAGGCCAGAATACTGGAGTGGGTAGCCATTTCCTTCTCCAGGGGATCTTCCTGACTCAGGGATTGAAACCACATCTCCTGCATGATAGGCAGATTCTTTACCTCTGAACCACCAGGGAAGCCCAAGACATAGTGAGTTTCGTAAATAGCAAATGAATTTAATAAACATTTATATTGCATCAGTTCAGTTCAGTTCAGTCGCTCAGTCATGTCTGACTCTTTGTGACCCATTGCATAGGAGGCTTCAAATAATTTGATCAGTATAACACATTATTAAATGTATTTGTACATATACTTCTATCAATAACCTCAGATATGCAGATGACACCACCCTTATGGCAGAAAGTAAAGAGGAACTAAAAAGCCTCTTGATGAAAGTGAAAGAGGAGAGTGAAAAAGTTGACTTAAAGCTCAACATTCAGAAAATGAAGATCATGGCATCTGGTCCCATCACTTCATGGCAAATAGATGGGGAAACAATGGAAACAGTGTCAGACTTTATTTTGGGGGGCTCCAAAATCACTGCAGATGGTGA
>SJYV01010753.1:0-21658 GCA_006410875.1 Neotragus pygmaeus | reverse complement strand
CTGTGGTGTTGGAGAAGACTCTTGAGAGTCCCTTGAACTGCAAAGAGATCAAGCCAGTCAATCCTAAAGGAAATCAGTCCTGAATATTCCCTGGAAGGACTGATGCTGCAGCTGAAACTCCAATATTTTGGCCACTTGATGTGAAGGACCGACTCCTTGAAAAAGACCCTGATGCTGGGAAAGATTGAAGGCAGGAGGAGAAGGGGATGACAGAGGATAAGATGGTTGGATGGTGTCACTGACTCGATGGACATGAGTTTGAGTAAACTCCAGGAGTTGGTGATGGACAGGGAAGCCTGGTGTGCTGCAGTCCGTGGGGTCACAAAGAGTCAGACACAACTGAGAGACTAAACAAAACTGAATATTCCATTGTATATCTGTACCACAACTTCTTTATCCACTCCTCTGTTGATGGACATTTAGGCTGCTTCTGCATCCTGGCTATTGTAAATAGTTGCTGCTGTAAACATTGGGGTGCATGTATCTTTTTGAATTACGGAATTCTCCAGATACATGTCCAGGAGTGTGATTGCTGGATCATATGGTAGCTCTATTTTCAGCTTTTTAAAGAACCTCCATACGGTTTTCCATGGTGGCTAATTTGTTGTTCAGTCACTAAGTCATGTCCAACTCTTTGTGACCCCGTGGACTGTAGAAGGCCAGGCTTCTTTGTCCTCCCCTATCTCCCAGAGTTTGCTTAAATTCATGTCCATTGAGTCAGTGATGCTATGCAATCATCTCATCTTCTGTTGTCCCCTTTTCCTCCTGCCCTGAATCTTTCCCAGCATCTATGTCTTTTCCAGTTAGTCAGCTCTTCACATCAGGTGGCCAGAGTATTGGAGGTGCAACTTCAGCATCAGTCAATGAATGTTCAAAATTGATTTTCTTTAGAATTGACTGGCTGATCTCCTTGCTGTCCAAGGGACTCACAAGAGTCTTCTCCAGCACCACAATTTGAAAGCAACAGTTCTTCGGCTGTCCTAGTTTTCATTCCCATGAACAGTGTAGGAGGTTTCCCCTTACACCCTCTCCAGCATTTATTGTTTCTGACTGGTATGAAGTGATATCTCATTGTGACTTTGATTTGCATTTCTCTAATAGTTACTGATTTTGAGCAACTTTTCATGTGCTTTAAATAATCTGTATGTTTTCTTTGGAGAAATGCCTATTTATATCTTTTGCCCATTTTATTTTGATTGAGCTGTTCGTGTTTTGATAATGAGGTCCATGAGCTGTTTGTATATTTTCAAGATTAATCTCTTGTCAGTCATTTCATTTGCAAATATTTTCTCCCATTCTTCAGGCCATTTTTTCATCTTGTTTATGATTTCCTTCACTGCTCAAAAGCTCTTAAGTTTAATTGGGTCCCATTTTGTTTTATCTTCATTACTCTAGGATGTGGATTGAAAAAAAATCTTGCTGTGATTTATGTCAAAGAGTGTTTGCCTGTTTTCCTCTATGAGTTTTGTAGTATCTGGCCTTACATTTATGTCTTTAATCCATTTTAAGTTTATTTTTATATGTGCTATTAGAGTGTATTCTAATTTCACTCTTTTATTTGTAGCTGTCTGGTTTTCCCTATAGCACTTATTAAAGAGACTCTTTTCTCCTTCTTCCTTGTTATAGATTATATGACCATAAGTGTAAGAGTTATTCTCTGGATTTTCTACCCTGTTCCATTGATCTATATTTCTATTTTTATGCTAGTACATACTGTTTTGATGACTGTAGCTCTGTGGTATGGTAAGTTTCCTACCTACAAACCTTCAAGTTGTGAACTTTCAAAGATGCAAACATGAGTTCACAGTCCAATCATATAAATCAGTTCACATGCCTGGGATGAACTACTGTATTTTCAAGGTACTGTACTATAAAACTAAAAGTTTTTGCTTTTTGTGTCTGTTTTTTATGTATTATTTGTGTGAAAACTATTATAAGCCTATTTCAGTACATTACTACACAGGCAATTGTATTAGTTTGGTACCTGGGCTAACTCTGTAGGACTTAGGAACAAATTAAACTTAGGAACACACCCTCAGGATGCAACTCATTTGTATGTAGGAGACTTACATATAGTCTGAGTTCAGGGAGCCTGATTCCTCCAGCTCCATCTTTCTTTCTTGCTTTGGTTATTCGTGATCTTTTGTGTTTCCATACAGATTTAAAAATTTTTCTGTTCTAGTTTTGTGATAATGCCATCAGTAATTTGATCAGATTGCATTGAGTCTTTAGATTGCTTTGGGTAGGAGAGTCATTTTTACAATATTGATTCTTCCAAGCCAAGAACATTGTATATCTCTCCATCTGTGTCATCATTTATTTCTTTCATCAGCATCTTAAAGTTTTATGAGTACAGATCTCTTGCCACCTTAGGTGGTTTGTTCCTAGATATTTATTCTCTTTCATGCAATGGAAAATGTGGTTGTTTCCTTAATCTCTCTTTCTGATCTTTCTTTATTAGTGTATAGAAATGGCAAGTGATTTTTGTGTACTAATTTTATATCCTGCAACTTTACCAAATTCATTGATAACCTCTAGTAGTTTTCTAGTAACATCTTTAGGATTTACTATGTATAGTATCATGTCATTTACAAACAGTAACAGTTTTGCTTCTTTTTCAATTTGGATCCCTTTTCTTTCTTTTTCTACTCTGATCACTGTGGCTAGGACTTCCCAAACTATGTTGAATATAAGTGGCAAGAGTGGACATCTTTGTCGTGATCTTGATCTTAAATAAAATGTTTTCAGCTTTTCAACATTAAGTATGATGTTAGCTGCTAAAACATTTCATTTGTCATGCATGGTCTTTATTATGTTGGGGTAGGTTTCTCTCTAAGCCCACTTTCTGGGGAGGCTTTTTTTCTTTTAATCATAAATGAGTGTTGAATCCTGTGAGTTTTTTTCTGCATTTATTGAGATGATCATATGATTTTTATCTTTCATTTTGTTCATGTGGTGTATCATATTGATTTATTTGCATATAACAAAGAATCCTTGTGTTCCTAGTATAAATCCCACTTAATCAGCATGTGTGATCCTTTTAATATGGTGTTGGATTTGGTTTGCTAGTATTTTATTAAGGATTTTTTATCTATATTTATCAGTGATATTGGCTTGTAATTGTCTTTCACTGATTTTAGATATTGTTTTCTAATACAAACATTTAAAGTTATATATTTTCTTCCATATACTGCTTTAACTACATCCCGCAGATTTTGATGTGTTTTGTTTTTATTGCCATTCACTTAAAAATAGTTGATAATTCCTTTTGTGTTTTTTTTTCCTGTCATGAATGATTATGAACTATTTTAATTTCCAGATATTTAGGGTTTCCTAGATGTCTTACTGGGCTCCCCTGGTGGCACTAGCTAGCTAGTAAAGAACCTGCCAGCCAATGCAGGAGACAAGAGATGTGCGTGCAATCCCTGGGTCAGGAAGATCCCTTGGAGGAGAGCACAGCAACTCACTCCAGTATCCTTGCCTGGAGAATCCTATGGACAGAGGAGCCAGGGGGCTGCAGTCCTTAGAGTCGCAAAGAGTCAGACACAACTGAAGCAACTTTTGGCACACACACAGATGTCTTATTAATTACTATTGCTTTCCCATTCAACTGTTGTATATTGTGATAGCTAATTTTATATGTCACTTGGCCACACTGCCCTACCCAGAACATCATTCTAAACATTGCTTTATTTTTTAGATGTGATTAGCATTTAAATTAGTAAACTCTGAGTAAAGCACATTACCGTCATAATGAGGGTAGAACTTGTCTAAATAGTTGGAAGTCTTGAGAGAAAACAAGTCCCCTGAGTGAGAAGGATTCTGCTTCCAAGAAGCCTTGAGACTTGACCCTATAACTTTAACTCTTCTTTTGTCTCCAGGCTATTGGACTGTCCTGTAGATTCTGGATTTACCAGCCCCCACAGTTATGTGAACTGATTCCTTAAAATCTCTCTCTCTCTCTAATGTGCTACCTAGCTAGCTAGCTAGATGTACATGTGTATGCTTATGTATGTATGTGTGTGCATGCTCGGTCACTTCAGTTGTGTGTGACTCTTTGCAACCTTAAGGACTGTAGCCTGCTAGGCTTCTTTGTCCATGGGATTCTTCAGACAAGAATACTGGAGTGGGTTGCCATTTCCTGCTCCAGGGGATCTTCCCAACCCAGTGATTGAACTCGCTTCTCCTTCGCTGCCGGCAGATTCTTTACTGCTAAGTCACAGGGGAAGCCAATATATATATGTTCAAGATCAGGAGCTGACTGTGGCTCAGATCATGAACTCCTTATTACCCAATTCAGACTCAAATTGAAGAAAGTAGGGAAAACTGCTAGACCATTCAGGTATGACCTAAATCAAATCCCTTATGATTATACAGTGGAAGTGAGAAATAGATTGAAGGGCCTAGATCTGATNTTTTTCTATTTTAACTTTTTAAATCTTTTTTTTTTTTTTTTGGAGTATAGTTACAAGGAGATCAAACCAGTCAATCCTAAAGGATCAGTTCAGTTCAGTCACTCAGTCATGTCCAACTCTTTGTGACCCCATGGACTGTAGCATGCCAGGCCTCCCTGTCCATCATCAACTATAGGATTTTACTCAAACTCATGTCCATTGAGTCGGTGATGACATCGAACCATCTCATCTTCTGTCGTCCCCTTTCCTCCTGCCTTCAATCTTTCCCAGCATCAGGGTCTTTTCCAATTAGTCAGTTTTTCTCACCAGGTGGTCAAAGTATTGGAGTTTCAGCTTCAACATCAGTCCTTCCAATGAATATTCAGGACAGATTTACTTTAAGATGGACTAGTTGGATCTCCTTGCAGTCCAAGGGACTCTCAAGAGAATTCTCCAATACCACAGTTCAACAGCATCAATTCTTTGGCCTGAATATTTATTGGAAGGACAGATGCTGAAGCTGAAGCTCCAATACTATGGCCACCTGATGCAAACAGCCAGCTCATTGGAAACAGACCCTGGTGCTGGGAAACAGTGAAGGCATAAGGAGAAGAGGCAACAGAGGATGAAATGGTTGGATGGCATCACTGATTACATGGACATGAACTTGAGCACACTCCAGGAGACGGTGAGGGGCAAAGAAGCCTGGTGAGCTGCAGTCCGTGGTGTCTGAAAGAGTTGAAAACAACTTGGTAACTGAACAACAGCAAGAGTAGTTGCTTTACAATGCTGTGTTAGTTTCTGCTGCATCTTCATGTTGAGAATGGATCTATCATCTTTAGGATACTTCTAAGACCACCTTTATATTATTTTAAATTTTAATCTATACCTCATCCCAGGGAAAGCAAACTTCATATAATGATGGCTTGTCATTATCTTGAAATATTCCAGATGGTTAATTCAGGCATTCATGCATTCATTTGTTGAATAAATAATTGTGGAATACCAACATATGCCAGGTACGTGGCTTAAGTCTCCAAATTATCAATGTTTCTGGGCCACTTGGAGGCCCAGAAAAAAGCTGTCTCAGAAAAGCAGAGGCCTTTACTCAAACTGAAAAAAGGTGGGTGTGAGAAGGATGATGGGAAAAGTCACAAATTTTAGGACAACCAAAGGCTTCCTGGAGAAAAGAATATGAAAAAAGACAAGACTTTCACATTGTGCTCTTATTTTTCTGGATACTGCAATCACAGAAGCATGTTAGGTTTTCATATGGGGACCTTGACATGAGGCAGGTACCATCCACTCCTTGTAACCCTTGTTGGGAATTAGTACATCTCAGTGGCACTTTCCACATACCTGATGGAACTGAACAAGCTACTTGTATTTTATAGCAATAGGTGTCTGTATTTTCTGTCCAGATGAAAAATTTGTCATCTTCGTGTTGTTTCAGTATAAGATAGAAGTGGGATTTGAGAAGCAATTACAGCTTTAAGGAGGGAATTGCTTCCCCTCATGCTTTCTCAGCCTATTTAGTGGAGCGATTTGGATTGCATTTTGCTTTTAGCTCCACTCTTGTGTAGGTAAAGAAATTACTGCATGAGCTCACCCTTGGCCCCCAGCCCTGGGCTATCATGCCAGTAAATCTATGATAGCAGAGTCAGCATACCAAATGACTATATCTTTATTCTAATCACAACATGAACTGGACTCAGAAAAATTCCTTTTTCCATATCATTTTTATCCTGAATCTTTCAAGCCATGAGGCCTTGCTCTGAGGCATTTATTTTGTTGGGAAAGGATGGGAAAGAAATTTAAAATCAGCCCTAAGACACTCACACTGCCTTTTTCACGTGGTGTGGGAGGCAGGCAGGATACTTGGGTGGTCACTGGATGATACTGTATGGATGTGGGTGGACCTTTCTAAGGATGTTTTATGGTATTATTCCCTGGTGGCTTAGATGGTAAAGAATCCGCCTGCAGTGAAGGACACCTGGGTTCGATTTCTGGGTCAGGAAGATCCCCTGGAGAAGAGAATGGCAACCCATTTCAGTTTTCTTGCCTGGAGAATCCCAAGGACAGAGGAATTCCGTGGAATTACAAAGAGTCAGACACAACTGAGCAATACACACACACACACACAGACACTCACACACACTTATACATCCATAAAGGGGCACAGCAAAGATTTGCTAGGGCTTTGAGCAAAACACAAACCAAAGCCTCCTCTCATTTTTTCAAATGAGATTTGAAATTTTTTTTTTTTTGCATTGCTCTACTCTTTTGTGAACAAAGAATCCCATGCTCATGATATAACATATGGAAACTACAAATAAAATTTAAAAAGCCAAAAAGTGGCATTTACAGTCCTACATCTTACTGCTAAGCTACACTGAAATCAATATTCCCAGTGATAAACAGAAGGCCTTTTAATGATGCTCCCTTTGCTTTGGGACCTTGGCAGAGTCTCTGGCCTGCTATTCCACTTGCTGGAGTTGGCGGTTGATTCTGCAAAACAGCCCTACAACCCTCGTCCTTGTTCTCCCTCAAGCAAAAGTGCCAGGCAGCATGTTTGCTTTGCCCACGGCCTCCCCACAGGTCAGCAGCTCCGGTTCTTTGCTCAGTTCAAGCGTCTTAAATGAAACTTGAGCACTCAGCAGGGCCCCACAGAGTTGCACAGGAGGAATCTGGACGAGGTCCTAGCCTGACCCCTCCC
This sequence comes from Neotragus pygmaeus, assembly GCA_006410875.1. Taxonomy (NCBI): domain Eukaryota; kingdom Metazoa; phylum Chordata; class Mammalia; order Artiodactyla; family Bovidae; genus Neotragus; species Neotragus pygmaeus. The sequence goes on along the minus strand of SJYV01010753.1, from coordinate 14,548 downwards.
TCATCCCCCCACGCTCAGCCCTCCCCATTGGCAGCAGCAATGGAAAGGCCTGGTGGGAACCACGAGCTCTGCTTTATGCACCGTCTTGGCGTGGAATCAGGTGGCTGACACCAGGGACAGCTCTCCTGAGAGATGCATTCGGGAGCCCCTGGCCTTGGCCTGCAGCAGACACCATTCCAGTGCCCTTTTAAAGTCAGGACAGTGCAAGATCACTTCTAATTGTGGAGGTGAGACTTGAGAAGAGCATTAAAAGTGAGGCATGATTAAGATGACTGGAGAAGATAAAAGAGGAGAAACTTGGATAGAGCTGGAGACTCAGGACAGAAATAATCTCCTGAGACACTCCAAATGGCTGAGGCCCCTCTCCTGAGGACTTTTGTCAAAGTGCTTATCTTCAGGACTGGAATTTATTGTAAACTCTTTGGACATGACAAGAGAGTTAAGTCCTCATCCTTATCTGTTCAACTGCATATGGGCAGATCTAANACACACACAGACACTCACACACACTTATACATCCATAAAGGGGCACAGCAAAGATTTGCTAGGGCTTTGAGCAAAACACAAACCAAAGCCTCCTCTCATTTTTTCAAATGAGATTTGAAATTTTTTTTTTTTTGCATTGCTCTACTCTTTTGTGAACAAAGAATCCCATGCTCATGATATAACATATGGAAACTACAAATAAAATTTAAAAAGCCAAAAAGTGGCATTTACAGTCCTACATCTTACTGCTAAGCTACACTGAAATCAATATTCCCAGTGATAAACAGAAGGCCTTTTAATGATGCTCCCTTTGCTTTGGGACCTTGGCAGAGTCTCTGGCCTGCTATTCCACTTGCTGGAGTTGGCGGTTGATTCTGCAAAACAGCCCTACAACCCTCGTCCTTGTTCTCCCTCAAGCAAAAGTGCCAGGCAGCATGTTTGCTTTGCCCACGGCCTCCCCACAGGTCAGCAGCTCCGGTTCTTTGCTCAGTTCAAGCGTCTTAAATGAAACTTGAGCACTCAGCAGGGCCCCACAGAGTTGCACAGGAGGAATCTGGACGAGGTCCTAGCCTGACCCCTCCCTCATCCCCCCACGCTCAGCCCTCCCCATTGGCAGCAGCAATGGAAAGGCCTGGTGGGAACCACGAGCTCTGCTTTATGCACCGTCTTGGCGTGGAATCAGGTGGCTGACACCAGGGACAGCTCTCCTGAGAGATGCATTCGGGAGCCCCTGGCCTTGGCCTGCAGCAGACACCATTCCAGTGCCCTTTTAAAGTCAGGACAGTGCAAGATCACTTCTAATTGTGGAGGTGAGACTTGAGAAGAGCATTAAAAGTGAGGCATGATTAAGATGACTGGAGAAGATAAAAGAGGAGAAACTTGGATAGAGCTGGAGACTCAGGACAGAAATAATCTCCTGAGACACTCCAAATGGCTGAGGCCCCTCTCCTGAGGACTTTTGTCAAAGTGCTTATCTTCAGGACTGGAATTTATTGTAAACTCTTTGGACATGACAAGAGAGTTAAGTCCTCATCCTTATCTGTTCAACTGCATATGGGCAGATCTAATACAGGTGTATCACTGAGTTGTTCACTTACTCAGTTGTGTCTGACTCTTTGCAACCCCATGGGCTGCAGCATGCCAGGTTTCCCTGTCCTTCACCATCTTCTGGAGTTTGCTCAGACTCATGTCCATTAAGTCGCTGATGCTATCCAACCATCTCATACTCTGTTTCCCCCTTCTCCTGGCTTTAATCTTTTCTAGCATCAGGGTCGTTTCCAAATGAGTCAGCTCTTTCAATCAGATGGCCAAAGCATCGGAGCTTAGCTTCATCATCAGCCCTTCCAATGAATATTCAGGGTTGATTTACTTTAGGATGGACTGGTTTGATCTCCTCTCTGTCCAAGGGACTTTCAAGAGTCTTCCTCAGCACCACAGTTAGAAAGCACCAATTCTTCAGCGCTGAGAAAAGCCACTGAGAGAGCACTTTATAAACGCTTATTGGCCTGAACAGAAATGTCAGTGTGAGCAAAGCTCAGCAGGTGCAAGAAAGAGTAAGACAGGGGAGAGGTAGAAATACAGCTGGAGGGGAAGTGGGCATTTTCTCTTCCCTCGGGTCTTGCTGCTGAACTCTTTTGTGTAGTCAACCGAGATTTCTGAGAACCTTTGCATAGGCCGTGCTCAAGAGTGAGAAGTAAGATGGCAAATGTGATCCTACTGTCTCCTCCCTCTCAGCACATCTTATTTCCTGAGCAGATGGAAGCCAGGGGACCTCTCTCATCTTCCCATCACCATCACCTACCCTGCCTGCATTCAGACCCACATATTCTGCCCACCTTCCTGTTATGCACAGAAGTGGGTCCTGCTGCGACCAGGCCCCAGCCCTCCCGCTACCAGGCCCCAGCCCTCCCCTGGGTGCTGCTTCCTTTCTTCTTTCATTTACTCAGGGATTTTGCTTTATCCCCCTCTTTCTCCAACATTGAAAATTTCCCCCTCTTTGCAGAATCATTCTCATCTACATAACAGTGTGCTTTATTATCTCCCATCATAGTTGTTGACCCATTTCTCTGCCCTTATTGATAGCAAAACTCTTCAAAAGAGTTATAATGTGTTACATCAGTCATACCACGTTGTTGTTCATTTGCTCAGTTGTGTCCGGCTGTTGGAGATCTCATGCACTGAGGCACGCCAGGCTTCCCAGTCCTTCACCAACTCCCAGAGTGTCCTCAAACTCATGTCCATTGAGCCAGTGATGCCATCCAACCACCTCATCCTCTGTCATCTCCTTCTCTTCTGGCTCTCAATCCTTACCAGCATCAGGATTTTTTCCATGAGTTGGCTCTTCACATTGATGGCCAAAGTATCAAAACTTTGGCATCAATCCTTCCAATGAATATTCAGGGTTGATTTCCTTTAGAATTAACTGATTTGATCTTCTTTCTCTCCAAGGACTCTCAAGAGTCTTCTCCAACACCACACTTCAAAGGCATCAGTTCCTCAGTGCTCAGCCTTCTTCAGGGTCCAGCTCTCACATCCATACACGACTACTAAAAAACCCATAGTTTTCACTAGATGGAACTTTGTTGGCAAAGTAATGTCTCTGTTTTTTAATATGCTGTCTAGATTTGTCATACCTTTTCTTCCAAGAGCAAGTGCCTTTTAATTTTATATCATACCATATCATATTATTTGTCTCTAACTCTCAGTTCAGTTCAGTTCAGTTCATTCACTCAGTCGTGTCCCACTCTTTGCGACCCCATGAATCACAGCACGCCAGGCTTCCCTGTTCATTACCATCTTCTCTCGGAATTCACTCAGACTCACGTCCATNAGGGAGGGGGGTTCAGGATGGGGAACACGTGTATACCTGTGGCGGATTCATGTTGATGTATGGCAAAACCAATACAATATTGTAAAGTAATTAACCTCCAATTAAAATAAATTTATATTAAAAAAAAAGTTTGGCTCAGCCACTAGCAATAGATTTGGACTTCAAATATCTACTAGGTGTCTCCCATTGATTCTGAAACTTTTCCTAGGTTTATAAAAATTAATTGACTAGCTTTGCTGCTACGAGAGACAATGTCCATGAAAATGTTGGTGTATCTTAGATTTGTATTTTAGGGGAAAATCACTTGTGTTTTATTGCCCACAAAACCAATATAATAAAAAAGCCAGGGGAAAATAAGCAAACCAACAAGAAAGCATCACACTTTGTTCCAAAGCTTTTTAAAATAGGTAATAATGAATGACCCAGTTAATTATGCCACTGATTCGACTATTTTCATATTGAGAAAATGGAATTGTGAAAGGCACCTGTGGAACCAGTCTAGTGTATTATATTGAATGATATCCATGAAATCACAAGCACTTTACTTTTAGGCAATTTTGTCAGGTACAAATAATTAATTATTACTATAAGCTAAATCTGTCTTACATACCAAAAAGTTGAAAGCATTGCACAGTGAACACGTGTGTAACCTCACCCAGATTTTATCATTCATATCTGCCACCTCTGCTTTGTTCCCTATCTATCCATCTTACTCATTCCTCTGTCCATAAGTCAGTCCTTTATAAGCACACTTTTAAGAAGGTGAGTGGCATAAATTCCTGCCAATAAAAGTTCAGAAGCCATGGATTAGAATGGGTTTGGACAAGGGGAGTGTTAATAGTGGGGTCAGTGGATCTTGGTCCATTGATGATCCCAAGGTTTGATGCGGAGGGACACTCCCTGATGTGACAGGTATGAAGTGGAAAGAATAGCTTAACAGTTGGCTTCTCTTGTGTAGAAGACTGGAATTGCAAAGCCTGCTACACAAGCTATGAATCCAGCCTGTCCCAGGACAGGCACTGCTGACAAGAGTCTGTGTCTCAATGAAGCTTGGATACAGCCAAGGGCCCTCTTGGGGCCAGCATTTCCAGACACATGGAAACTTACTTGCCATCCATGGAAGAGTGGATGCCCACTCTCTACACACCTGAACTCCAAGGCCAGCTGTACTAGAGCCACACGTGTTCAACACAGATAACAATCCACCCAATTACTAATCAAACCTGAAACCAGTAAGTATAGAACCCTTGATACACTCAACACCACCACTTCTCCAATATTTGCAGATATGAGTATACTCCACTCCTTCTGCTTACACACACATATACACATAAAGAAAAGTGAAATTTTGCACTACATTCCTACTGACTGTGAGAAGGCTCCTGCTGCCTGGGCTGGATGTGGGCAGTGATCAGGACATTCTCAGAGAGAGGCTCTGATCTTATAGAAAAGAAGTGAGCCATTAGGTGAGATGTGATTTGTGGGAGCAGGTGTCTGAGTGGAGATACGAGCTGGGTACACTGAATGACTGGGTGTGTGCAGGTGCTGAAGATGGATGGGGCAGGTGCAAAGCTTCCTGAGCCCAGGGTGGGATGGAGTGAATAAGGGGAGGAAGGAGAGTCACACATGAATGTCAAGCCAGGTCTGAACTTTGCTGCCGCAAACACGATCTGGCTTTATCACTGGGACACAATGTGAAAGATCTCAATAAAACAACAGACTCTGACTCAAGGAACTCAAACTGGGGCTCTGTAATTACCTAGAGGGGTGGGAAGGTAAGGGGTGGAGGTGGGAGGGTGATTCAGGAGGGAGGGGACATATTTGTACCTATGACCCATTCATGCTGATGTATGGCAGAAACCAATGCAATATTGTAAAGCAATTATTCTTCAATGAAAAATAAATAATTAAAAAAAAAACAGACTTCACCAAGCCTGATTCCAAATTTTTATGGTTTCTTAATGTACTAATTTCACACTGTTAATGGTAGGCAGAGGTTATAGAATTACATGATAAAGACAGAAAACAGAGGGAATTTTAATACCCATTTTTAAAGAACTACTATGAAAATGAAAACTAACATTTTAAAAAGTCCTGGCATAGGGGACATTTCATTCATCCAGAAGGTCCTGGAAGGGGACTAGTTCATTTTCCAGCCACATCAGAAAGGAGGCATTGCCTAGGACGGACACAGAGCAGCAGAGTTTGTGATAGTTTGATACTTTGAATGAAGTGAAAATGTTGCTTTTGATTCATCTTAATTTTACTTAACTAAATCAATTTGCCCGGAGGCCTGCTGGCAATATGACACCCTCTGTGGTGGTGTCTGGATTCCGCGTGTATAACTTGCCTTCTCAGATTGTTGGTTTAGCTGGTTTTCCCTTCCTTTCCATTCTGAGACCGCCCCCCCGCCCCCACTCAAGCCCCAGATCAATAAGGAATATCAAATTTCCTAATAGGAGGCTGTACACAGAGGGCTGCCTTGTGAGCGTCAGAAGTTCTGGCTATCCTCAGCTGCATCCACACACAGCTGAGCTCCCTCCTCATCCTGTCTGTGGTCCAGCTGAAGCATCGCATCTTGACTTGGAGCGCAGCGGCTGTGGCACCCTGCACGTTGCCGCCTGAGGATGGTCTCGGGGCCAGCGGGGGAGTGCAGGGACGGGGTGTCTCCATGCTTGCTGTGAAGATGATGTAGCAGCAAGCAAGCAGAGGCACTTGTACTATGTGAACATCGGTGGCCTTGTGAGGTCATTGATCTTTCATGCTGCCTCGTTTCAGGAAGGTTATAAAGTCCTTTCCCACCACAGGACACATTTTTACATCTGAAAACCCACTCTGAGTGAATGTTTTCGATTTCATGTGCATTCTAGGACCCGCTAACAAGGAGCAGCAGTTGTTGGCAAGGGCAGAGCCTCAAGCCCTGGGAGGATCAGCTGCTTCGCTCAGAGAGGGGTCCTGGCTTCACAGGACCTCCACCTCAGGGTCTGTAAGAGCGGTGCAGGGTCTACGGCCCCAGCGCCCTCTCCATTCATCGACTGGATGGGGTGGGGGCCAGCCGGATCCTAGCCCTCAGTGCTGCGTCGGGAAAGGGACGCAGTAAGAACAGGCTTCCCGACCCAGCCCAGAGCTGCACGGCCAGCCCTGGGCACCGGGATTCCTCTGTTCTTCGTGGAGAGAAAGGGAATCCTGTTGACCTGCACCTCTCCTTGGGCCCAGGTTCATTTCATTTTGGGAACGGGTGTGGGAGGAGGAGTTGGAACTGCTGCCAGGCTTGCATTTCAGCAGATCATCCGGCGGCCCAGCCCAGAGCCTGGGAACAGGGGAGACACAGCTCTGCGCGCCACTGACATGACTCACCGGGGAGCAACCCCCTCCTCGCTGGGCCTCACCGTTGCTTTGGAAAACATTCCCCAGGGCTCTTGCAAGAGGATGACACGTCAGGGGGTATTTTTAGGAATCAGTTAACTTGCATTTAGCCCGGAGAGGCAGGATCCAATCGGAGAGGAGCTGAGAGCCATTCCACATGAGCCATTCTGAATGCTGTAATTGGGCCGTGGTTTCTGGGTCTTCGGGTTGAGTCATCTTCTGGGGAAGCAGGAGGGAAAACAGAGTGAGACTGTTGCTACAACAGGGTGTCTGATAAGATGTGAAAGCAGCCAGTGCCAGGAAGAGCGTTATATTTATCTTTATAGGATCTCACCTGCCTGTTCCAGGCATGTCTTGGAACACTTGCTTAGGTTTTGCAGAGTCACTGCATGGCATTTCGGGGGCTACATCAGAATATCAGCCCGGTCTCACAGGCAGAGGCTCATGAGACAAAATGCCCTTTCACACTAGGTCGACTCTGGGAGGTACTCATATATTTGTATCTTGTGTTTTAATCCCATGAAAGGAGAGAAAGGAGATATCTGCGTGGCTGGAACTCTCTCCCCAGAAGGCTGGGAGCCTCCCTAATGCACAAATATATGTGTGTGCATGTGCACATGTGCAAGTCTGTGCACATATTTTGTGTTATGTGTGATTGTGCACTTGTCTATGTTTTGTTTGTATATATATGGCTGTATGTATATGTATTCGACTATGTGTATATGTGTGTGATTTCAGGCATGTGTGTATCTGCATGCATATTGTTGTGTATGTCTGCGTGTGTTTGATTGTGTGGATTGTGTGTAGGTGTGTGGGCACATGTTTTCCTGTGCATGTGTGGGTATATATATTTCATATGTATATATTTATTGTGGCCATGTGTGTGTATTTGATGTATATATGTGTGTTTGCATATACATGTATTTATCTGTGTGTGTGCCTGGGTGGTTGTATGTAGGTGTGTGAGCACATGTTTCCCTGTGTGTGTGTGGGTATATATATTTGATGTATATATATTTACTGGGTCCATGTGTGTGCATTTGATGTGTATATGTGTTTGTGTATACATGCATTTATCTATGTGTGCCTGGGTGTTGGTTGTATGTATTGTGTGTTGGTGTATGGGCACATGCTTTTCTGTATGTGTGTGTATGGGTGTGCATGCTTTGTTACTACACAGCCAGTCCAGTTATGCACCTGCAGTTCTATCCAGAAGCCAGTGGGTGAGCCAGGGAGTGGCCTGTGGAGTTTTCAAAGCTGAGAAATAGAATCTTTGTTTCAGTTGCAGGACAAGGAAACTCTGGTCTCAAACGCCCAGAGAGGGATGGTTTGGTTTGATGTGGCTAACTATGGTGGCAAGAATTTCTCACCTTCCAGTAGTGATCAAAAGCCAAACAAAGCAAACAGCAAAGCAGCGTCAAANGTCCATGTGTAGAGTCTTCTCTTGTGCTGTTGGAAGAGGGTGTTTGCTATGACCAGTGCATTTTTTTGGCCAAACTCTATTAGTCTTTGCCCTGCTTCATTGCGCATTCCAACCTCTTATATTCTGTTTAACCCACTCAAGTCACATTTGTATCTCTGAACTATACTGAAAAATGCTCTGGTTAAAATCACTAATGATTTCCATCTTGCCAAAACTAACAATGTGCTCAAATAATACCTTGTCCAAAGTTTTCAACCCCTCTGTTAAATCTTACTGTTCTTCAAAACCCCGTACTCTTTCCTCTACAAACTTTGCTGCTTCCTTTCCCTGGAATGTGCTTCCTGCAGACTTTCACCAGTTTCCATCCTTAACTTCAATGAAATCTTTGCTCAGGGAAGCCACCTTGACACCCTAGCTAAAAATCACATCCCTTATGATCCCCTGTTCTACCCTCTACTCCCTTACCCTGTGTCTTCCCTCTTAGCATTTATCATGCTGAAAAAAAGGTATATTTGCAAAGTAGTTTAGGTATGATTTCTTGTGGAATTATAAACTTCCACACGGCTTAGGAACTTTGTCAGTCTTCTCCTTTTCAAATCCCCAGAACCCAGAAGAGGGCTGGTACACAGTCAGCCCTGAGTGGATAGTTGTTGAAGATGAATAGATAAAGGCACAACCCTGTCCCTAAGGGACTCATAGTCTAGCTAAGGGTAGTAGTGATTATGATGATGATGATAATGGTACATGATACTAAGTGCCATATACATACATGGGCTTCCCAGGTAGCTCTGGTGGTAAAGAATCTACCTGCCAATGAAGATGATGCAAGAGATGTGGGTTTGATCCCTGGATCAGGAAGATAAATATATACAAATATATATAATCATTGCATCTTTATAATAATAACTGAAGTTATGAAACTACTGAAGTAGGTGGTATCATGCCTACTATATAGAAAGGAGACGGGAGCTTTGGAACTCACCTGTATAGCCTGCATGGGGCTAGTCATCAGGAAGAACCATGTCTCAAACAACTTCTGACTGCAGAACTGTGGTCTTCAACTTTCAGCTCTTTGATCTTGCAGTCTGACAGTCTGTGAAACGTTCACCCCATCTGCTCAGGTTGTCTGAATGTGGATAAGGTAGTTCCGCCTACTTGTGATCAGTGAACACCCATTTATGCTTGCTTAGTAGAAAAGAGTGCTGACTACTCATTTTGCTATGAAAGCACTCTCTATGCCAAAAGCCAAAACACGCAGAGTTGGTAAATATTTTGTACTTTGTTACAAGCAAAGACCCAAATCCAATTAATGTTGGCTCGGTGTGATATGGTTGTTCACTAGTTTTAGGAAATATGTAGGTAAGTTTGATTCCAATTTGAAGACATTCCTTGGTCATATTTCAGCTGAGTGTTTTAGGAAATTGAAACCTTTTGATCCACGGAGCTTGTTTCTGAGTTCAGTACAGTTTGTTCCCCATCATGGTTTATAGTCCATTTGGTGCAATGCCCTGGCTATTGGGTTTCCTGTAGGCCCATAACCTGTCCTAATGAATATGGAGAAGCCAAAGTAAAGCTCTGCCCCAAGACTGTGTGTGTGGATCTTAACTTGCATCAGGCCAGGACTGACAGCCTTCTTCTTGGCCAGCCACATAAGTAATTTTAAGTTGCTAGTAATCACACACACACAAAAGAAATAAGTGAACTTAATTTCAATAATAGATTTTATTTAACAAAGTATATTTCAACATGAAATCTGTATAAAGAATTATTAAATCTAGTCTATATTTGGGCTTTCCCAATGGCTCAGTGGTAAAAGATTTGCCTGCAGTGCAGGAGATTTGGATTCAATCCTGGGTCAGTAAGATCCCCTAGAGGAGGGCATGGCAACCCACCCTAGTATTCTTGCTGGAAAAATCCCATGGACAAAGGAGCCTGGAGGACTACAGTCCACAGGGTTGCAAAGAGTGGGACATGACTGAAGGAACTGAGCTCAAGCAGAAGCATGAATCTGTATTGTACACTTATAGCACATCTCAAATTAAACTAGCTACATTTCAAGTGCTCATTAGCCACATGTAGCTAGAGTGTCTATCATATTGAATAGTGTATCTCCAGAGTGTAAGAATAGATTTTGATTTTGTTGCTGTTGAAGATAATATTAATGATGCAATTATTATTAACTTTGAATGTGCCAGACATAAAGCATCATTACCTGTTAAGAGAACTTAGGGTTTATATAATCTAAGTTATCCATTCGATGCTTGACTCTTTTCTAAAGTATCATCTACAAGAGGTCATTCAATATCTACTTACATAGGAGTAGGGAACCCATCCCCTTTGAAGTAACTTATTACATCTCCACAACAGCTTGATTTATGACAGTATACCTTTTATAGAGCTGGAAAATGGCCCATTAGTATTTCTGTACTTTGTGGTTCTGCACTTTGAAGCCAGAGAGAGTACACCTGATTCTACTTACATGACTTTTTATATTTGAAGATAACTAGCCTGTCTCATTGAGTCAACCTTTTCTAAATTGTTTTATTGCGCCCATTATTACTCCTGCTATTTCCAAGAATTCTCCGCATTCTGTCCTGTGAACAGTTTCCAGATTATCAATGTCCATCTTTAAGTTTGATGTCCAGAGCTGAATACATTGTTCACAGATGGCCCCACTACCCTTTAATATAGTGAGGCTATGAACTCTTGGCCTTATACATTACATTCTACTGTACCATGGTCACAAATTGCTGTTGACTATACTGAGCTCCTTGGCTCCAAAACACCTAAACATGGCCCCCGGGCACATCTTCCTTCTGTTTATCTGTGTACACTTATATATGGACCCAAGACAATGACATCAGCTGGGCATGGTTCATGTCTCATCCAACTCTGGGGATTTAGAGAGAACAAAATTAAGGAAAATTATCCAGTTGATAACACGAGAGATTTAAAAACATTATTTTTGCATTGTGGTTGTTTAGTTGCTAAGCCGTGTCTGACTCTTTGTGACTGCATGGACTGTAGCCCACAAGATTCCTCTCTGCATGGGATTTCCCAGGCAAGAATAGTGGGGCAGGTTGCCATTTCCTTCTCCAGTTATTTATATAATACATATGAATTATGATACAGGAAACATTGTATTCCCTTAGATATAAATTATGTGCATTTTCAATTTTCAATGTGAAAAAAAGTAAAAAGTTAGTTACTTAGTCGTGTCTGACTCTTTATGGTCCAATGGACTGTAGCCCACCATGTTCAGAAGAACATGGACAGAAGTCCATAGAATTCTCCAGGCAAGAATACCGGAGTGGGTAGCCATTACCTTCTCCAGGGGATCTTCCCAACCTAGGGACTGAACTGGGTCTCCTTCTTTGCAGGCAGAATCTTTACTGTAAGCACTGATTGTTTATTTATAGTAGGAAAAATTGTTATCATTATTTCTTACAATCTGAAATGCTAAGATATTTTGGGATACATTATTGAGTATATTAGTGGGTGCTTTCAACTAACTACCCATCATTAGCAAGTTTTGATGAGAGAACTCTTTGTATTTTTATATGTCATCAGTAAAAATTATTGAGTATGTTTTATCCTAACACAAAGGCTTACAGCATGATGTCTACACTAAGTAATACACTTCAGGTGAATGTGTTCAACCAACTTTAAACTACCCAATTTTCATTAAACTGGTTGATATTTCTCAATTTTAGAAATATTTTGGCTACACTTCTAGGCCTTAGAACATAATTTCTGGCCCTCTTGGGACTATCTTCTCTTCATTTCTGCCTGGAAAATTTCTGCTTGACCTTTGTGTTTTATTTTTGTTACCCCCATTTGTTCTGCTTTAGGTACCATTCTTATGAGCCCCCACAGTGTTATATACTGCCCTGTTACAGCAATCACCACACTCCTTTGTAATTTTCTGTGTATCTGCCTCTGTCTCTACTGGACTGTAAACAGTGTTAGAAGAGGAGACGGCACTCATTTCTTAAATGTCTAGTGAAGCACAAAGTACATGCTTATTAAATACTTTTGGGTTAAATCCTCATGATCACATGTGGAGGTAGTTATTATCCTCGTTTTATAAACGAAGCAATTGAAACTCAGAGAGTGAGCTTATTAAGGCACAGAGTAGCTGGCAAAGCTGTGGACAAGGCCCAGGATTCTGAACCTAGACTTCAGGCTCTCATAAAACCAGTTACACATGTCTTTGATACCCTCCTGGAGATCTGAAGTTCCTTAACAGATGGCAGTGCCTTTATGATCTTCCAGAAGATAAGATTTATAATGAAAGCATCAGAAGGAGGGAAAGCACAATAGACTGACTTCTGATAACACTAGAATATTCAGTACTGAGGCCAGATCATCTCCTAGATGCAGGTTCTGACTTGAAGGGAGAGTGAACCTAGGGTTCTTGTCATGCAAGTCTGTGGAATCACTTTCTCTCAGCCTCTCAGTTTCTCAGAGTAAATGCTGGCTAGTTACTTGGCTTGTTAGCAGTTAGATAAGAACAGGCCTCCATGCCTCACTCCTTTTCATGTGGACAACTGTAATCAAAACTGATTTATTACAAAAGTACTGTTTTATTGCTTATAAAATTAGACAAGTTTTTTTTATTAAAACATTGAAAAGGTAGTTTTAAATATACCTAATGACATGTTTTTTCTTTCTCCTTTTATGAATACATATGTGCCTTCTCTAATTTGGGATCAATCATTATGTGTTCTTTTTTCCCTAATACATTAAGAATTTTCCTATATCAAAAATTCCCTGCCACATGATTGCACAGATTCACTCTGTGCACAGTCCACAAATATATCTAACCAATCCTTACTGTAGATATTTAGGGTTATTTCAAATTTCAATTTCTAGAAATAATATGTCAATACTCATCCTTGAATGTTAATCTTTATACACATGGTCGATTAAGGAGAGATTTTTTTTTTCTCTCATCTAATTGGTCATATGCTATTCTGAGTATTAGGATATGAATTTCCCAGAACTGGGCCCTCACCTTAAAGTGCTTATAGGATTTGGACCCTCAGCAGTAATCAGATTGAATCAAGGATTAGAATTCCTGCTCCCCAGTACCCAGATTGGGAGGCTTGAGGCCCTTCATTGCACTCCCATTTTGTTGTGGCGTCCCGTATGCTGATTTCCAGGATGGGGCTAGAGGCCTCCTTGTTTGCAGTCTGGGCTCCTTATCTCTGTCCCTGTGTCTCAATGCCAAGCTAGAGGAGGAGAGTTAGCATGGAGAATGAGGACAGCAGGAAGTGTCTCTGCCCAAAGGCAGGAGAGAGAAAGAGAGAGACAGAGCCCAAATGAGCAAAGGAACGAGATGAACACGTATTCTCTTTCCTTTTTTCTTAGTCTTTTTTTCTTTCTCTCTCTTTCTTTCTTCTTCTTTTTAACCCAGGAAAGTAAAGAAAAACAACTGCCTAAGTTAATACTGCCCCGAGGGCAGCCTGAATGGGCCTGACTTGAACGAGTAGCTTGTTAGCCTGCTGCCATAATGACCCTTACCGGGTCCAAGAAAATGCATGGATGAACTCACTGGGTTGAACAACACGCTCAGTGTCTTGAGAACAAACAGACTTTTCTTTGGTGTTAGTTACAAACATCTTTTCTTTCTGCTTGTTCAGTTCAGTTCTCCAAGAAGCAAGAGCTAATCTCCTGTGAAAGTTCAGGGAAAGGCATGTGACACAGCTCCGAGGTGCCTTAATCACATATCGGGGGAAGGCCCCTGATTGGCTTTGGTGGGGAGCTCTGCCTTCTGTCCCAGCCGTCCTAAGGGACGGCTGCTTCCTTGTGTCTAAGGGAAGAATCATCATGCAGAGCCTGAGCCTTAGTTTTCCCATCTTCAGAATGGAAACAGGAGTAGTCCATCCAGTTGACCACACAAATTTATAGATTTTTTATTTTATGGATTCATTCACCTATATAACACTGAGCTGCTGTGCACCAAGCCAGAGACCGAGGACACAAAGGCACAATTTCTGCCTTTGAAGAACTCAAAGCTAATGGGAATCCTAGACAATAATTGGCCAACTACAATGCAATATTAAAGGGACAGGAGAAGTAATAGTATCACTTGGTTCAGTTCAGTTCAGTCATTCAGTCGTGTCCGACTCTCCGCGACCCCATGAATCACAGCACGCCAGGCCTCCCTGTTCATTACCATCTCCCGGAGTTCACTCACACTCATGCCCATCGAGTCTGTGATGCCATCCAGCCATCTCATCCTCGGTCGTCCCCTTCTCCTCCTGCCCCCAAACCCTCCCAGCATCAGAGTTTTTTCCAGTGAGTCAACTCTTCTCATAAGGTGGCCAAAGTACTGGAGTTTCAGCTTTAGCATCATTCCTTCCAAAGAAATCCCAGGGTTGATCTCCTTCAGAATGGACTGGTTGGATCTCCTTGCAGTCCAAGAGATTCTCAAGAGT
>SJYV01010749.1:0-10551 GCA_006410875.1 Neotragus pygmaeus | reverse complement strand
AGCTCGAGTTTTAGGGGATGGGAGCTCATCGCAAGCATCCTAAACTTTGAGGATACCACCTAAACTTTTCCCTGTTGCTCGGTTTTGTCACAGGGAAGAGAGAGAGAGCAGGCAGCCAGGAGACAGGCGATCTGGGGAGAGTGGGCGGAGGTCTTTTCTCTTTGAAGACAATGGCTCCAAAGCGCCAGGCACGGAAGAGTTCTCCTGCACCCCCTGTGTGCTCCCTTTGTTCTTGCTGCTTCCTCAAACTACCGGTGATAACAAGGATGAAAGTACTTTGTAAAATTACAACTGTTCTTATTGTTAAAAGTGCTATTTTAGCTCACTACCTTCTGGTAGCTCAGACAGTAAAGAATCCACCTACAGTGCAGGAGATCTGGGTTCCATTCCTGGGTCAGGAAGATCCCTTGGAGAAGGGAATGGCAATCCACTCCAGTATTCTTGCCTGGAGAATTCCAGGGACAGAGGAGACTGGTGGGCTACAGTCCATGGGGTTGTAAAGAGTCGAACATGGCTGAGCAACTAACACTTTCACTGTCACGCCCTCCCTGAGTTGCTGTGATAAGGAGATTCCAGTTACTGCCAAGCCCTTCCATGGGTAAACCCACCCCCACCCCATATGTCGACTCCAAGCATCTGAACTGCTTGTCCAAAGGGTTTCTGGTTTATACCTGGAATATATTTGGTTTGGATCTGTCTTTAGGATAAGTAAGTCTTGAGTCCATGCCATGCTATTATTACTAGTAAGAGAAGAAAAAATTTTCCCCAAATTACTAGGGAATGTAAAACCAAGATGGTCAGAGAGGAGCTGAAATTCTGCTACAGATTCATCTGCACCGTGTACTCCACAAAGTTAAGTTTCTAGTTTGCTCTTTTCCTTTATTTTATTTACCTATTGGGTTGGCCAAAAAGTTCACTTGGGTTTTTCCATAGGATGTTACGGAAAAATTCAAACACACTTTTTGACCAACCCAATATTTCGATTGACTACCAAATACACACACCCCAAAATAAAAATGAGCAAAGACTTGCTCAACTTGGACAATCTATCAACTTATTGGGAAATAACCAGTCCCTTGGGTATTTTAATTGATGGGATAAAAAAAAGTAGCCTCTTCAGGCATCAGGGACTGGTATCCATCTGACGAGTTCAGGTCAGTTTAGGGCCTGTGCTAACAGATGGAAGGGCCCAGAACTGGGGGTAGAGTGGGCTGCTTGCAGGGGAGGAAGGCCAGACTGTCAGCACTCCATCAGCCTGAGTAGGAGGCCTGTGAGGACCGCTGAGACACAGGTTATAGAGGTAGGGGACACTGAGGCTTGGCAGAGTGTGGGCTGTGTCCTAAGGAGTGGGCGCAACGAGCTGATTAGCAGCATCCAGTGGGGAGAAGGGTAAGATATCACTCCTTCCCCATTTATTAGATGAAAATGTGGAGGCTCTGTAAAGTAAAGTTTTCTTGGGAGTTGCTGAACAAACACGTAAGCCAGGGAAGACCAATATCCAGCCTTCCTATTCTGTGTGTGTGTGTGTTAGTCACTCAGTCGTGTCCAACTCTTGCAGTCCCATGGACTGTAGCCAATCAGGCCCCTCTGTCCATGGAATTCTCCAGGCAAGAATACTGAAGTGGGTAGCCATTCCCTTCTCCAGGTCTTATCCCAATAGTCAGATCTTATTCCTAAAACTCAGTGAAGTAGGNATCAGGCCCCTCTGTCCATGGAATTCTCCAGGCAAGAATACTGAAGTGGGTAGCCATTCCCTTCTCCAGGTCTTATCCCAATAGTCAGATCTTATTCCTAAAACTCAGTGAAGTAGGAAATCAACTTTGGGGGTCACGGAGAGGGCATCACTGTAGAACTATTTACATGAGTCATCTGCACTTCTGGGATGGAGTTCCAGCAGTTTCCTTTCCCTACTCCAAGTTCTAGCCCTGTCTTGCCCTGATTCGTGCTTGGCTCCCGGGGCAAGCTGCTCAAACCGCTTCCCAACCCACCTGGCTGGTCATCCTGCTGCTAGAATGTTCTCCCAGCTCCTTGACAGCCACGTCTTCACTTCTTCATTCCCAGGCATTGGAAAATAATGCATATGAAGGTGACCTGCCCCTCTGGATGGGAGAAACTTCTATTTTTAATCCAGGCAGTCTTTGCATGGTCCAGCCCCCTAACCTGAGATGCTGAATCTTTTCCATTCTGTTTTCTTGCCTTTATCTGAAACAACCCTGGGAATTTTACCGATCTTCATTTCTATACTGTATTTTCAGACAGCCCCTGGAGCCCTGGTTCATCACTGACTGTCTTTAATTTTTACTAAACAGTGAGTCATTAGGAGTGAAAGGTATTTGAAGATCATCCAGGCTCAGAGAGGGGAAGGTGCTTCTTCAGTGTCACGCATCAGAGTCAAGACTCTTGTCTGTCCGGTGGTCCCAACACTTGAAATAAAACAAAACTTGGCATTTGTTAGGATGCTTTTGCTTTGAAGTAACTGACCACATATCTCACACCGGCATCACAGAAAGTCTTAGGGTACAGTGGGCTCCAGGTGAGCTTACTCTGGGACCCCAGCCTCAGTTACTCAGCAAAGCCCTTGTGGGCACCCTCTTTGTGTTCTGGGTTTGCCCTGGAGTCATTCCCCTCATGGGACCAAGGGCTATGGTAGCCTCTGGGTCTACGTCTCCTTGGTCAGGGCATCCAGAGGAAGGGAGAGGACAGCAGCACCCCAACATTGCAGCAAAGAGCCCTGAAATGCCCCCTCACTGGTCACCTAAGTCCTCTGTCCCTCTCTGAAAACCAGCAAGAGAAACTCTCTGTGCGCTGACTGGATTAGGCCCGGCTCAGGCCTCAGTCAGCAGTAGAAGAGTGGAGGTTACCCTGCCCCATTCAGGGCTATCCTTAGAGCTGGGGTTGGGGTCCTGCTCCTGAGGAACATGAGCTGCCCGAGGGAAGGGTAGATACCTGAAAAAAAAAGTTTCCTTAGGAAGACAGAAAGGGATCATGGCAAGCAAAGGCAGTATCTAATAGAATTTTCAGACGCAGGGTCCCAAGGTTCCTGAAGACTCATGTCTGCTGTGAAGATGGCTGTATCCACAGGACCTGGGCATAGAGGGTTTGGGGGTATGAAAAAAGTGAGGATTTGGGGCTCTCCTAGTGCAGGCCTTGTGCTGCTGCTGCTGCTAAGTCGCTTCAATCGTGTCTGACTCTGTGCGACCCCATGAACTGCAGCCTACCAGTCTCCTCTGTCCATGGGTTACTCTTCATTTATTCTCTCTTTCAGTCAATTGAAAGGGGCCTAATTTGTGCATGTCCCTGGGGCTGGTGATACTGTGAGAGTTGGCTGCTACCAGCTCACAGCTCCCCTCTCCTCTCTAGGAAACTTTAGCTCTGGTTGTAAGGAAAAATAAACCAACTCAAGCCTGCCAGCTCTAAAAGGGATATTTATTGACTCTTATAACTTGGAAAAATGGAAGTGGGTGGGCTTCAGGTAAAGTTCAATCCAGGGACTTCAAAGAGTCACCAAATACATATTTTCCTTTCTCTCCTTCCATCTGTCTTTCCATCTCTCTCTGTCTCTCTCTCACCTTTCCTTCTATATGTGAATGTCATGTTCACATTCAAGTCCCAGGCTTTAACATTAAGCCAGTTACCCCAGAGTTAGAATGGACTTTGCATTCTCAAAGAAAGACACTGATTGATCCGATTTTTGTTCCCTTCTCATTCCTTAAGTACTCGGTGGCAGGGGGATGGAGTACGATGATGACTTACCTTGGGTTAGATGCCCACACCATGGATTATTCTTACTGTGATCCAGTGTAGATAAGGAAGCAATTCCTTAAAGGACCTGAAATCCTGTTACTATAAGATAGGGGAAGGGGTAAACAAGAGCTATCCTTTACACTCAGACTTCTCATTCATGTCATCATTTCTAGTCTCCGAGGTGATTGCAAAGGCTAGACGCTGTAATGAATGTCAAAGCATTTATGAACTGCTATGCCCTGTACACGCTGGTCACAGCATCACTTCTTTCATTGATCTTCCTTGCGGATAAGACAGGGGTAATGGAGTTCTTCTGTTCTCTTTTCTGCTAACCTCGGTTCTCCTACTCAACAGGACAAGCTCCAAGAAAAATGAACCCCTTGCTGGGCCTGGGCCTGCTTCTGGCTGGCCTCCTCACTGTGGAAGGTCTTCTGAAGCCCAACTTCTCTCCAGAGAATCATGAAGCTGTGAGTCAGGGCCAAGTAGGGACGGGAAAGGGGACAGCTCAGGAGCTTGCAAAGCGAAACGCAGACTTCGGACTCAAGCTGTTTAAGAAACTGTCCTTCAGCAGCCCTGACAATAACATCTTCTTCTCCCCCTGGAGCATCTCCATGGCCTTCTCTATGCTGTCTCTGGGTGCCCAGGACTCCACCCTGGCTGAGATCAAGGAGGGCTTCAACTTCAGGAACATCCCTGAGAAAGACCTCCATGAAGGCTTCCATTACCTCATCCGCAGGCTGAATCAGAGGAACCAGGACCAAAGGCTGGGACTCGGGAATGCCTTGTTTATTGACCAGAAGGTAAAGCCCCAGCAGAAGTTTCTGGCAGAAGTCAGGAACATGTACAAGGCAGACACCATCCCCACCAACTTCCGGAACTCAGAAAATGCTCAGAAGCAGATCAACAACTATGTCAGTCAGAAAACCCAGGGGAAAATCAACAACCTAGTCAAGAACATAGACCCTGGCACTGTGATGCTTCTTATCAACTACATTTTCTTTCGAGGTAAGGCTTAGGGTACGTTGGCATGTAGACTTGAGTCAAATTCAATGGTTGTACATTTCCTTGCTCTGTGACCCTGAATTCACATATAATCGCTCTCTTTGAATCCTACTTCTCCTGTCTGAAAAAGGAGTACCTTGATACATAGCTCATAAGATGGTTATTGGGACTCAAAGTGAAAATTAATGATAAATGAATGTTTTGAAGTCTATTCCACATATGTGCCTTTTTATGATTACTGATTATCCTAACACAACATTGGGTGTAGAGGTTGAAGTGTCATCCTTTCCCCCATTTCTTAGATCGGAAAAGTGAAATTCAGAGAGAGATTAATTAATTTACTCAAAGTTACAAAGCCAGCTAAGGAAAGTCAGGAGTAGAATCCACTTTTCTTGACCCAATGGCTATGCTTTCCATCATTCCAAGTAGAGGCCCAGGATGGTGACTGTGTTGATGATCACACTGTGGCCAGGATCATATTGGTGGGTGCCTTGGTCTTCTCACCACGTGTTATAGACTCCCCAAGTCTGAGGGTGAGATATTGAAAAAGAAGATGAAAGTATATTCCCTAATTCACGCTGCATCCACCACACTGTACACACCCAGTCACACCACACACACACAAATGTTGGCCAACATAGGTGAGAATGAGAAACCAACATCCCTCGGACCAGGCAAGGCTGTGGCTCTGTCAAAAACATGATCCTGAATATGGAAGCTCAGCTCTCCCAAAATCCACAAGGAGATTGATGGTTATAGGGTAAAACAGGAACGATAATGGTAGACTGTCCAAAGCAGGGAAGAAAGGAAAATTAGGAATTTCCCAAAGTCCCTACATCCTCTATATGACAGCGAGAACCATAGTGAGGTGATGATGCCTAGCATCCACTCAACACTTAGCTACACACAGTCACTGAGCTGTGTTGCCTTTCCCCACCAAGTCTCACAGCAGCCCTGTGGGATTCCCATCAATATCTCCAGCTGGCAAATAAGGACACTGAAACCCAGGGAGGTTGAGACACTTGACCGAGGTCTTCCTTATAGAGCAATAAATGCAGACATTTGAGCTTGGGGGAGTCAGACCTGAGGGCCTTATACTGGGGCCTCTGAGGGCAGCGAGTGAAAAGACCCAGGTCTGAGTTTATGCCATCAGAGAGGTCTCGGCGTCAAAAATAGAGAATCAAAAGGCCCAGTTTTAAGAGGTCACTGCTCTTCAGCAAGCTCCCAAGGGCAGCCTGTTAGTTTAGTCTTCTTAGTCCTACGTGAGAGTGGCCTCCCCAGGGCTGACTTGGAATAGATGTGAGAATTTGCACTCAGACCCAAATAGCCCCACCAAGTGTGATCCAGGGACTGCTTCTGTAAGAGGATGCACAGGCTTTCTCAGCCTCAGGATCCCTGAGGCACGGGGCCATCCGAAGCTCCCCTCTTAGTCAGCAGCCCTGGACTTGGCTTTACTGGGACAAATGATAACTGGGACCAAGCTCGCGTCCCCTGAGGTGTTCAGGGCATGGCGTGAGGCCAGGGATTCCTGTGCACCTGCTCTGATACACCAGAGCAGCCAAACTCCTCTAAGTCCCTGGGGCCAGAGACCCCAGGGTTAACTGGACCCAGTAGCTCCTTCTCCCTCAGGACACCTGTGTCACTCTGTTATTCTTCAATCTTAAGCCAGGTGGCAACATGAGTTTGACCCAAAGGAAACAAAAGAGGATGATTTCATTCTGGACAGAAACAAGACCGTGAAGGTGCCCATGATGTTCCATATGGGGATGTATAACGTGGGGCGTGATGACCAGCTTTCCTGCACCGTCCTGGAAATGCCTTACCAGAGCAACTTCACGGCCATCTTTGTTCTTCCTGATGAGGGCAGAATGAAGCAAGTGGAGGAAGCCATGGGGCCGGACACTTTTGCCAGATGGAAGAAGTTACTCATAAGAAGGTAAAGAGGGCGCCTGATATAGGCAGTATCTTCCATCCTCCTCCCTCTTCTCCCCCTGCCTTTGCTTCTTCTTTCTCAGATTCACTGAGCTCTTACCCCACAGATAAGCCCATTCTGGGCTCCATGATAAATTTATATTTTGGTAGGAAGTACGCTAGAAAACAAGTCATAGAAGTGGCAATGCTTAAACATTGTAAGAGTGCAGAGGATGAAGCAAACTTGGTGGGCAGTGGTGGTCAGGGAGGGCTTCATGGAGTAGGCGGCATTGGTGCCACAACTTCAAGGCTGAATAGCAGTACATATGGAAGGATGAGGAGTGACAGAATCCTAGGCAGAGGGAGGAGAAACCCTAGGTGAGGTGTCCTAGGTGAGGACAAACCCAAGTTGGGTGTCAAAGGGAGCTGTGAGTTGTACATTGTACATAGGATGTTTTCAACTGTGGTATCATAATGAAACCAGTGAAGGGTGAGCCAAGTAAGTTGTAGTAATAATAGTTGAGGGACTGAAGTCACTAAATACTTTTCTTTTCAAACATAAACTTAGAACAGATTTAAGGTAAGCTTCCAGAATCTCACCCAGGCACGTGCCTACTGACAGCTTTTCTTGGGAAGGATGAGAGCTAGAATTAAGAACTGAGGAGCTGACATCAGTGTAGACCTGCAAGGTGCCTTGAAAGCTTCTGGGCTAGGACAGTGTCTGTGGCAGCCAGGAGACACGGTGATATTACCAAGAGTGGAGGTCTTGCTGCTCACTCCTCAAAAGCCAATAAAGAGCTAAATTGATGGAAAGGAAAGTTTACTTTACTTTGGATGGCAGCCGTGGGGCAGGGGATGGGAGGAAGGGCAGACCGCTGTCTCATTGACAAGCAGTGACCAAGAGCTCTTAGAGGAGGGAGGAGGGCCCACACAGAAGCCTCTGGCGGGCATGTTGAGATCGGCCATCCGTGGTCTGATCAGCATCTTGATTGTTTTAAGTCTTTAGATCCAAGGTTGGTTTGTTGCCTTTTGTTTGAGGCCAGTTCTCGGAACTGTGACAACTTATGGCTATTGTCTGATCATCGTGTAGCTAACTGCTTCTACCTGGTAGCACTGGCAGTGTCTGCAAGACAGCTCGAAGGATACGGTTCAGAATATTATCTGAACCCTTGCTAAGCTAAGCTAAGTCACTTCATTTGTGTCCGACTCTGTGCGACCNATGGTTCGCTCAGACACCTCTGGGGACTTCCAGAAGCTTCTGGTGGCCCTCTTGCACTAAACCAACCCAGCGCAGCAGGAGCAAAGGAAGGAACCTTTGTTGAAAAGCTCTCCCAAACCAGATTTGCAAATACAACTCCAGCATGAAACACCCTCAAGGGTCCTGGTTTATTTCACTGGCAGCTTGAGCCAAGTATCCAGGCCAAGCTGCTTAAGTTAAGGGCAACAACCTCGAGATGCTTGAATTGATCACCCTGAATGCTAGCTTAGTGAGTACCTGGGCAGCCTCTTAACTTTCCTTGAGGGTAATAACTGAACGCTTTCTAAGCACAAATAAAGTCTGCAGTTGAAAAAACTATGCATTCGTAATAAAACCTTTAGAAGAATATATCATACAGGGGTATGGATGTTTTGGGTAAAGAGAGAGTAGGTAAAGTACAAGAAAGACAAAATTAAGCAATTCATTCATTTTCCCTCTGTGTATTCAGTTTCAAATCCTCAGTGTTAATTAAAGATGTGGATTATGCCTTCATCAGCTGCTTTTTCAAAGACTGGGTTGATTTCATTTTGGCTTTTGTCCTGGAAATATATGACTTGTGAAATTCAAACATATTTGGAAAATGCAAACAGTTACGTTTATGGATAATCACCAAGGACAGACATCAAGGCCAACAGCAAGTAAACAATGGACTTGTCGATACAAAACGTAACGAAGGGTATAATTCACTGATCTGCTACCTGGTTTAAACGGTTTTTCTTGCTCCTCTAGACAACTGACCTACTTGAGTCTTCTCTCTGATCTTCAAATACAATTAGGCTGGGCACAGTGCCATTAGGATCAAGGTTAATGGTCTGACTCTTAAATGGATTAATTCTGTACCAATAGCATCTCTGTTCCAAGATGGTTGTCTCATAGCCACGTGCGGCTCCACATAATGGGGTCTGTCATGAGAACATGGGCACTTTGGTCTAATTATTATAGTCATCCTTCATTGGATGGTTATTTGTGCCTGGCACTGCTAAGTAGCTTACTTTCATATTTAATCTTCCCAACATCCCTTTAAGGTTAATATTGTTACCCATTTATTAGCTGAAGCAACTGAGACATTTAACAACCTGGCTAAATTCATTCACAAGTGACAGAACGGAGATTTGCATTCAGAGGGGGTTGAGTCCAGAATTCATACTAGTAACTGCTTTTCTTGGGAGAATAACACAACGTACATGGAAATGGGTCTATACTCATTTACCTGCTTAAGTTCCTACTGCTTGCCAATCACTGTTGCTGGGTTCTAGGGCTACAGAGATAAAGAGAATGCTAGCCACACCTTGGGCATTTCATTCCCAGGTCACTGGTGTTGACAGATGCCTCAATATTCACCAGACCCTGTAAGTACCTTAAAGGTGATGATGGTTTAGTCACTAAGTTGTTTCTGACTCCGCGACCCCAAGGACTGTAGCCTGCCAGGCTCCTCTGTCCATGGGAGTCCCTAGGCAAGAATATGGAATGGGTTGCCATTTCCTTCTCTAGGGGATCTTCCTAACCCAGGGATCAAACCCACGTCTCCTGCATTGCATATGGATTCCTTATCACTGAGCACCAAGGAAGCCCTAAGTACATTAATGTGGGCAGGTAAAGCTCTCCACCCATGAGTAGGAAGAGGAGAACACAGAGCTCCGCCTGGGGCAACTGGGGGATGTGCTTCACAGAGATGCAGTCGTGCTGGTGTTTGAATGCATAGAAATCCTCCAGAAAAACAAAGAATGACATGTGTAGAGGCTTGGAAACATGATGGAGCATGATGTGTTCAGGAAGCGGTGAATCCCTTCCCCTGGGGCTTGCATGTGGGCAGAAGGAGAGGGTTGTGGAGGCAGGCAGTGAAGCTGCCGGGGTGTATGTTTGGGCCACATTAGCTGTGGCTTTGCTTCCCAAGTGTAGGCTTGGTCTTCTGGACAATGGTGGTCACTGGGAATGTTTGAGTGACTGAGAACATGATCAGATTTGGTCCTGGGAAATCACTTTGGTGCCACAGAGCATATAGCCCAATATACTGAGCCGTATCTTCCCAGTGGTTGTAAAAGGGTGATCAACAAATGAAGACCTTGCATTAACATCCCCATCCTCAACATACCCGTGTGTCTACCTACCAGTCACTGCTCTCACTATGAGCTCTAACAGGCAAACTGTTCGGTGACAAAACATACTCATATTTACCTGTTGTCAAAGCTGACCTTTACTTTTTAAAAAGACAGTAACAAAAACAGCCAGTTCTTGGGATCTGAGCTAACAGTAAGGACAGAAAAACCAACGGGCTACAAAGAGATCTATGGAAAACAGCCACCCTCGGAGAGTGTTGAAGGATGCGACTGACGTGAAGGAGAGAGGAAAGGGATTTCACAGGGAAGGAAGCAGGCTGAGGAAGATGGAGAAGCAAAGTCATTTGTTCAAAGTCACACATAGCATCTTTTCAGTGTTTATTGGAGATCTGTATGTCTTCTTTGGAGAAATGTCTGTTTAGGTCTTCTGCCCATTTTTTGATTGGGTTGCTTATTTTTCTAATACTGAGCTGTATGAGCTGCTTATAAAATTAAATATATATACAATAGAAATATATATTATATACATATATTACATAAATAATGTCTATATATAAATTTATTTATAAAATTTATATA
>SJYV01010748.1:0-17567 GCA_006410875.1 Neotragus pygmaeus | reverse complement strand
AATGGACTTTTGGCCTCAGAGGGAGTAGGAGAGGGCGGGATGATCTGGGAGAATGGCACTGAAGCATATATACTATTATGTAAGAAACGAATCACCAGTCTATGTTTGATACAGGATGCAGGATGCTTGGGGCTGGTGTACGGGGATGATCCAGAGAGACGTTGTGGGGTGGGAGGTGGGAGGGGGATTCGGGATTGGGAGCTTGTGTACACCTGTGGTGGATTCATGTCGATGTATGGCAAACCCAATAGAGTATTGTAAAGTTAAATTTAAAAATAAATAAATAAATAAATTTAAAAAATAAAAAAAAAGCTTTATTAAGATATCATTAACATATTATTAAATGTCCACTCAAAGTGGACAGCTCACAGGACTGAACAGGGAATTCCCTGGTAGTCTAATGGTTAGGACTTAGAGGTGTCACTGCTGAGGGATGTGGAAGGATGAGGGGACTGAAACTCTACAAGCCACGTGATGTGGCCAAACAAGCAAATAACAAAACAAACCAAACAACAGAAAAACCCATACCCCACACCGCACAAGGCTGTACAGCTGTCTATTCTTAGAACATTCCACCCACCAAAGGAACCTTGTTAGAGGTCAATTCCCATTCCTTTCTGCCCCCAGCCTTCAACAAGTGCTCATCTACTTCCAGATCCTATATAAATACTTGCAAATTTGGGGTGTTTCATATAAATCAGATCATATCATATAGTCGTCTTCTGTGACCATCTTCTTTTGCTTAGCACAGCATTTTGAAGGCTTATCCATATGATAGCATATATCGGTGCTTCATGTCTTTTCATCATTGAGTGCTATTCCATTGTAAGGATGTGCTGTATTTTATCTATCCATTCATCTGCTGATGGACATTTGAGTTTGTTTCTGGTGTTCAGATGTTATGAGTAACACTGCTGTGTGTCCTCTTCCTCGAATCCCAGGAGGGAGCTGTGGACCTAATGGCAACTCTAGGCTGGCCTTTTAAAAAATATTTTGGCCATGTCCTTCCAACATGTGAGAGTCACAGACATTCAAAATTGAGTTTGATGTCTTATAACAGTTGTTTCTTGAGTATTAATCAGACTTCAACAGGCAAAACCAGTGAGTTAACTGCTTTGTCAAATAGAATGACCCAGCATGGTTGGGTCTAATGCTGCCATCAGCTTCAACTCTGTTGTAGAGACTAACACCTACGTCTTGGAGGTGATCCTGCCCACCCCCATCTCTCACAACTAGTTTATGAATACCCATTACTGACCCCATGATCCCAAACTTTTTAAATTTTATTTTTAATTGGAAGATAATTGCTTTACAATGTTGTGCTGGTTTCTGCCATACAACAATGTCTATCAGCTATAAGTATACACATGTCCCCTCCCTCTTGAACTTCTCTCCCACCCCCTACTCATCCCACCTCTCTAGGTTGTCACAGAGCACTGGATTGAGTTCACTGTGTTATACAGCAACTTCCCACCAGCTAGCTATTTTACATATGATTTACATACATATGTTTCAATGCTACTCTCTCAACGCTTTCCATTTCTCTCAGCTCCCCACTGCTCTGCCGTGTCTGAGTGTGCAGTGCCAAGCAGACGGGAAGAAGGATGTTTGGCCAGTTGGCTCCTCTGCTTAGGGGGCTCAAAGCCAGTCAGGAAGATGTCACTAGGGGGTGACTGGTGGGACCCTTGAATTCTTACATTTTTCACTATCTAAAAAATCCAGGCTCCAGTGAAATCCACACAAACCTAAGAATTTAGTTTTAGACAAATCTGGCCCTTCTCTTCCTACAGGTTATAATCATCACATTGAGAGGCTCCTAAAGAAATGGAAAATGACTCCCAAAATAGTAGCTTGCTGGTAAAGGAATAGCTTACTTTAAGAATTATTTTCAGTTCACTGTTGTTTAGTCACTAAGTTGTGTCCAATTCTTTTGTGACCCCATGGACTGTAAACTGCCAGGCTCCTCTATCCATGCGATTTCCCAGACACTGATACTGGATTGGGTTGCCTTGTCCTCCTCCAGGGTATCTTCCCAACCCATGGATTGAAACTATGTCTCCTGCATTGACAGGGGGGTTCTTTACCACTGAGCCACCAAGGAAGCCCATTTTCAGCTCTTATAAACTCCATAATGTTATTTCTAATGAATAATCTTTAAATATCTTTACTCCATGTACCATATTTTGATCCAAATATGTTTTACTACAAACTTTGCTAATACATCAAAAAAACTTTTTAGCAAATGCTGAAGAGAAATTAATAATTGCTCAGATACCTTCATAAGTCTCTACAAACTTACCAGAAATGTTTAAATCCTTTTCCAAAGCAAAAAACATCTGTGGACAAACTCGAACCAGACAAAAAAGATGGACCATTCAGGGTGAGTTTATTCCATTTTTGAACCTGAGAAAGGATTTCCACAAAATTTAAAAACATCTCTTGAAACATGATAAAATTAAAGAAGCAAGTGCAATGACTTTTTTCCATCTAACCTTCACCTAGAGCTTTACATCATTTTTGGAGAACTAAGTTATAGAAAATAAATTTTCTGATATCCACAGTCTCAGATTTTTTCTTAGCCATGGTTTTTTGTAAATCATTTTAGGAGAAAGAAAGGGGGAAGTTTGTTTTCCTAATCTCTAAAATCTGGTTAACATAAGCTTGTCATGATGCAGCTGAGACTCGGACTTTTCTGACCTCCGAAGTTTCTCCAGTCAGGAACTCAAGATAATGTGTGTGCAGAAGATCCACTTCCTGCCACCTCTTGCTGCCTTTCCTGGTCCAGAGCATCACACCTTTCACCTGGGCCATCTCAGTTACTCCCTACTTATTTTTCAATACCATGGTCCCCCATCTCCTACACACTTGGCCCAACAGTCTCTTCCGTGCATGAACTGCATCAGGTCATTCCCTTTCAAAAGCCCTGCAAGAATTTTTTTTTAATTTTTTTTTAATTTGACTTTACAATACTCTATTGGGTTTGCCATACATCGACANAGCTGCAGAGCTTTCATAACCAGAGCGAACTAACTTGGGCTAGCAAACCAGATTGTGGGATAGCTACCGTGTGAAAAGCTCTAACGTAAGACACTGCCAGGACTGCATGCACAGAATAAAGGATGGAACAGAATTAGTCCACTGCAGACCATCCCCCTCTGGTGACAGGCAGCCAGAGCCAGAATGGCAGGAAGGGGGCAATCGCAGCCGCAGAAAATCTTCCAAATTGCAAGCAAGCTTATTTGCTAACTAAGACTTCTTGGGGTTCTGGACAGTCACCATCTGCCTAATAAAGGGCGCCAATTGTACACCCAGATAACTGAGCAGCAAGGTCGGGAAAGGCGATAAGTCGCAGCGACTGCACTCGCCAAACTCCCGAGCTGCTTGGACCTGGGAAGGGCACAAAACGCAGACCCAATTGAGTCTGCGCCTCTGAGGGCTACATGAGTGCCTGAGCTTGAGCGGCTTAGACCGGGGAGGTGCATGCAGCTCAGGGCCAGCCTCAGACTGTTCCTGGAAGAGCAACCTAGAGACTACGTGGTGTGCGCCGTGAGCGAGAACAGACCCAGTGGGGCTGAGACACTACGAACACACGCCAGTGCTATTTGATTGCAGCATCCCTCCCTCCCCACAGTGTGAATNCTCAGACTGTTCCTGGAAGAGCAACCTAGAGACTAAGTGGTGTGCGCCGTGAGCGAGAACAGACCCAGTGGGGCTGACACACTACGAACACACGCCAGTGCTATTTGATTGCAGCATCCCTCCCTCCCCACAGTGTGAATGAAGAAGTGAGCCTAAAAAATAAAAGGGTCCACCACCATCCCCCTCGTGTCAGGGTGGAAAATAGACACTGAAAAGACCAGCAAACAGACGAAGCTAAAATAGAGGAAACCGCCTTGGAAGTATAGATCTTAAGAAATATAAGCCAGACCAAGGAACTATCCGAAAATGAACTGACNCAAACATAGACTGGTGATTCGTTTCTTACATAATAGTATATATGCTTCAATGCCATTCTCCCAGATCATCCACAATAAAAGCCAGTCTCTTTGCATGACTGCAAGGGCCTGAATGGTCAGGCCCATGCCTGTTCCCTTAGATTCATTTCATGACCTGGAGAGCAGTCAGTCTTTTCTGTCAGGCTCTGTGACCTTCCCACACCTCTGACAGCCAGGCTTACCATCCTGTCCCTCACCAGCCTCAAGTTCTTTAGGTGTCAACATAAATGTTGCTTCTTCAGAAAGGCCTCCTCTGACCACACTTTCTAAATGAAACTCTTCTGCTTTTTATTCTGCAAAATTGGTTCACTCTTTACCTTCCTCATAGCACTAATTTCAACCTATAATTTAAAAGTGTGTGTTTTCATTTTTTATTGTCTGCCTCTCTCACTAGAGGGTGAGATAAACATGGCCAGGAAATTTGCTGAGCACACAGTAGGATGTAAATATTTGCTGAATTAATAAATTCATGAATTTAATTGCCTATTATATCTTAATACATATGAATTACTCCTTTAATGAGCATATATCATATTCCTTACACATTCCCAGGCTCCACTGGCCACTGTTCTGTCTTGTCATTTACCAGCCAAGGCGTCTGCTACAGGGATCAGAACTAGGAAGAAGGTTTCTTTATGGGTTGTTTCTTTAGAAACTGATGCCTGAATTAAAGGGGTAAGTGGTTGGCCAACTTCATGTACTGCTGCATATGACAATGCTGAGTGGAGGTCCAAGAGGCAGCTCCACTTAGGTGTCCAACGAACACATTACAGAACAATAAGTCTGTCTCTTTAGCTCAAGTTTATTTTTCATTGCTTTGAAAATGGTTGCCTCTTTCTATTCTGATGACACCCCATTTCAATCTGAACACATAGCTCATATGCATACGAATAATGGGAAAAGGAATGTTAGCAGTGTATGAGGCACCTTCAGTTTAATGTGCAATATTCTAAGGCAGGGAACACTGACACTTTTCCTCCAACCACAGACCAATGGGGTTGAGACCAGATCCGACTGCCCCTTGCCTGCACAGTGGAAGGAGTAGCTGCCCTTTCTCCTGGTTCCCCAGAGTAAATTAAACCAGCAAATTAAGTTAGACAGCACTTTAAGCACAACCCTTACTAATGCCATCACTGATTTAGTAAATTAAAATCTCTCAAGCTAACTACAAATGAAATGGTGACAGGCCTCACTGCATGATGGGGCTTGAGGTCTGGCTCCTGGAGATTGGTCTCCTCGTCTAGGACACTCTCACTCCAGGACCACCTGGTACGCTCCTAATCAGATCTGTATCAACAGAATTCTGGAGGAACTGATCCTCCCTTGTTGCTTCCCCCTGCCCGTCACACTGTACCAGGGCTAGGCTGTCAGCTCCAGAGGGACAGTGTCTCCATCAAACAACTGAGGGTCTCCTGGGCCTGGAAACTTAGTATGGAATGAGATGATGACCACAAGTCAAACAACTGGACTTTGCCTAAAGATGGAGTTCAGCTATAACAGAGCTACTGCTGCTGCTGCTAAGTTGCTTCAGTCATGTCCAACTCTGTGCGACCCCATAGACGGTAGCCCACCAAGCTCCCCGTCCCTGAGATTCTCCAGGCAAGAACACTGGAGTGGGGTGCCATTGCCTTCTCCATAACAGAGCATTTGCCGGCAATGAAGCTGTCTTGGGCACAACTATCTCCCCCAGGACCATGATCCCTCCATCATTGTGGAAAAGCATGTGTCAACAGAGGGGATATCATATATATAATATATATACACACAACATGTATCGCTGATTCACTTTGCTGTATAGCAGAAACTAACACAACATTGCACAATAACTATACTCCAATACAAATTTTTTAATACAAAAAAGAAAAGGAAAGAAAAGCACCAGTGCCTCCATCACTCTTTACTAAGTCACCTAGCTCCTATCCCCCAAGTTCCCTGAGCCTCCCAAGTGGACAGTGATGCTGACGGCCCCCTGGAGATGAGATGGGTCCCCTGGATCCTCACACATGGACAATGTGCTTGGGCAGCATTCATGTCAGCTTGTCCCCATCCTCTGGATAGAGTCAAGCTCACATTAAAAAAAATTATTTTTCATATTTTGTATTGCTCAATAATATTGAGTCTAGAGTTCTTTGGAGACGGACCTCTAATTAATAAGTGTACAAGCCTAGTTCCACATACATGAAAAAAAATTTTTTTTCTGACTCAAGACAAAACCAATGGGTCAGCTGTCTAAAGCATCAAGAGGAGTAGAACATGATTTAAAACCAAGAAAGGATAGGTCACTTCAGCATCTTCAAACAAAAGTTCATCCTTGGACTCAGAATCAAGACATTTTACCAAACAAAAAGGCAACTGCATCACAATAATGCCTTGCATTTACAGATATGTTCTTAACATTCCTTGTCAGAATGTCACATGACCTTATGGGTCATCATAATCAGGAGGTCATTTATATTAAATGATGGACAACAGCCACTGAATATTGAGCATGGAGACACTGCCTTACATACTCTAAGAACCTTGTTCAGTTATAGTCTCTCTGCAGGACAGCTATTACTGTCTCCACTTTACTAACTCTGAAGCCATGCCTGTCTAAGGCTCAAGCCAGCAAGCCTGTGTGCATGCTAAGTCATTTTAGTCATGTCTGACTCTTTAAGACCCCATGGACTCTAGCCCACCAGGCTACAAGGGATTCTCCAGGTAAGAATACTGGAGTGTGTTCCCATGCCCTTTTCCGTGGGGCCTAGTCAACCCAAGGATCAAACCTGAGTCTGTTACATCTCCTGCCTTGGAGGTGGATTCTTTACCACTAACACTTACCTGGGAAGCCAATAAAAACTCTGGTCTGGAAATACTTGTGTTTTCCACACCCTATTGATTAGAAAGACAGCAGACCTTTTCTCCATAGACTAGAAACTCACCATTTCAAGAAATATATCGGTTAAATCATATAAGTCATCAGAAAAAGCCAAATACATTACTACCACTCCATACTCAAACAACAATTAGTAATGATTTTTATAGAGTATTTATAACCTTAAAATATTATTCAATGTATACATTACAAATTAGAGCAAGGAAAACTTGATCAGAAAGAAAATTTCAACCATGCCATTAAAGCCTCTTTTGAGTTTAAGACACGCTAAGACATTCTGGTAATTACACAGGTTATTTTTAAAGGCTTAATATATTAGGGCTAGTAGAGTATCATTTACTTGCTCCTCCCTAACTTCAGTGACAGTGCCAAGAAGGGGGTTGTCACTCACTGCAATCCTCCTCTCTGACTGCAGGACTGCTGAACTAATCACAGTCCCCACAGAACCAACCTCTGGCCACTGTGGCTGATCCAAAGATGAACACGACTCATCTGGAATTCCTCTCTGGGATGTCTCTAGAAGCTCGAGAATGCCCTCTCCTCCTGGGTTGGGAGAATGTGAGCCAGGTCCGGACTGATGGCCAGGGGTCCACCCTTAAAGAAACAGCCTGGCCTGAAAATTGTGCTAAAGCACAGAGCAATTGGAGGGAGGGAGATGAAAGGCAAGAGAAGGTGAGAGTGCAGATGAGAGATAAAGAGAGAAGAGGGAGCACAGGAGGAGGAGAGGACACTGAAAAGACAGGTGGGAGGTGGCAGGTACAGACACACATGACCAACACCCCCACCCAACCCCAGGCTGTGGTTGGCATTTCTGCAATGAGGCATCCACAAACACTTTCCACCCTGTCCTCCGCAGGGCTAAGGAGCTCTCTCATCTACCACGTGCTCCTCCTCAGCCCTCTGTTAAGAGCAGGCAACCAGTGTGCAGTGGACAGCACCTGTCACCTGCCCATTAACATCACTACGAGACAAAATGAAGTCACCTCCAGCGAGCCAAAAAGCCCACTGGATTTTTTTTTTTAAGCACAGGAAGAAGTATTTAAAAAAGGATCAGGTTGATTGTATGAGACACTCAGTGAGCATGTCCAATGCCTAAGATCTCATAAATAGTGGACTGTTTCAATAGTGTTTCCTGGAAACTCAGCTCTATCTCAGGGACAAGGCCTTCGCCATTCCTGACAGTGAATGACTTGCTCCGGACCAACATCATCTCCATGGGAGCCTCTCAGCACTTCTGGACAGGCCACGTGGTGAGGAGAGCTTGGATGAGAGACCCCCTGTGATCTCATGCCAGGACCTTAGCTGAGAATCCCTTGCTCACTTATGTGCCCTCAGGCCCTCTCCACTCCTGCTCTGTCCGTGCCTACCTCTCACCATTTCCACTCTGTCAGTATGGAGATAGGAGACAGCAGGCCTCTTGGCCAGACACCTGGTGTTTTTCAAATGGAGTAAAATTCAAGCTTTGCTCTTAACCAGACACTCCAAGGACAAAGCTAGTGGTAAAAGCTGAGTTCTGCTAAAGCAAAGAGAAAAAGTGCCCACTCCTGAGGTCAAGGAAGACTTCCCTATCTGCACATATTCAGGAAGTCTTCTTTGGGGTTGAAAAGGGAAGGGACCCCACCTCATAATAAGTGTGGACATGCACCCATAGGCCTCTATGGAGGGATACATCTGAGAAGAAAGTTGCACACACATCTTTGGGAAGGTGCATGGACCAGTCAGGTGTGAAAAAAGAAACATGGCCAAAGGTAAACAAAGACCTAGAAGGGCTGTCCTATATAAGTGATTTAAACATGTCCAGACTGTGTTCCTCCTCACTCACTCTGCACTCCTCTCCAGGTGTGTATCTCTGCCCTCCTTCTGAGCTGAATGAACAAACTGGTTTCCTGTGTGCTCTCCCATACATTGTGTTATGTATCAAATCATAAATGTTGGACCTGTCTTACAGTTTCTGCCTCCTTGAAACAGTCTTGCTTACAAACAGGGGCAAGAGACTGGGCTACTTTTTCTTCTCGCCTCTAGTCCCTGGTAGTCTAGTGGCTAGGACTCTTGGTTTTTATCCAGGTTCCACAGGTTTAATTCCTGGGCAGGGAATTAGGATCTCTCCCTCTGAGATCAGTATCATCCCAGCTTCTGTGAAAAGTGAAAACACTGATCTTTCTATATTGTTTCCCAGTGTGACTGAGCCCCAGGCCCTTTTCAGGCTTAGGTCAGAACAGAAAGAAGGCCATGAGTGGAAGCAGGGAGCACCAGGAAGGGAGGCTGTCTGTGACATACCAAAGTTAAAAACAGTTTCCTCCTCACCATTTTCCAAACTGAGCAAGCCTTGCTCGGTGAAAAGCTGGAAACATCCATGTCTGAACAGTGGTCCAGATAGGCCCATGTTCACTCAGTTCTCTCCNTGACATACCAAAGTTAAAAACAGTTTCCTCCTCACCATTTTCCAAACTGAGCAAGCCTTGCTCGGTGAAAAGCTGGAAACATCCATGTCTGAACAGTGGTCCAGATAGGCCCATGTTCACTCAGTTCTCTCCTGCCTCACCAATCTGGACTCTTGGCAAATGTCCTTTACATTAACCTGGGTGATGCATCTTGAGGTAGAACAGGTTCACTATCTACAAGTAGATGTTTAGTGTTTCCCTTTCATTCAGACTGCTCTATTTTCCATCCACTGGTCACTGAGGCAGACTTCCTGTTCTGATGGAGTCGCAGGCTCTAGGTAGGTAATTCTGTTAGTGAGAATAGTCCACTTGCTCAGCAAGTGTCAGCGGATTAATCTTACCTGATTTAAAGACTGATCGAAATCTACTTACAAGTGAAAACAAGATGAGCCAGCATGGTTTTGTACATAAGCAAGATCAAAATGAAGATGATAAGGAAAAAATTGTGGAACTTTGTACTATGATCAATAAAGTTCCTTAAGAGGTACGTTTTCTAAAGCAAAATCCCTGTTAGGGTCAGGATGTGGGATGCGCACTAATAGGCTCAGGATTAGGGTTTGGATTCCTTTTTATTCTCCCTTCAGACTCTACAATTTGGGGACATGCTTCCCAAGTTGCTAACAATGCATTTGTGTAAGCTTCATAAACAAGGGACAGAGATTATATTCCATGTACTTGAGATGGGAAATTTCCCTTCACTTAGGAAGATATATTTAAGGAAATGTGAGATGATCTGATAGAGTCTTGAAAATATCTCTCAAAAATATTGATCTTCTTTTTCTTGGTGACACCTGGGAGAAATTTTGATATGAATGGTGAAATGTGCAACAATATCCCATGAATTGAGTAAAAGTTAAACCAAACTGATTCATCTTACCTTATTAAGG
Source organism: Neotragus pygmaeus (assembly GCA_006410875.1). Taxonomy (NCBI): domain Eukaryota; kingdom Metazoa; phylum Chordata; class Mammalia; order Artiodactyla; family Bovidae; genus Neotragus; species Neotragus pygmaeus. Next base: position 7,369 of record SJYV01010748.1, on the reverse strand, counting down.
TTTTTTGGAAATGAGTGGGTCTGTCATCCTAGCAGGGTTCTTTCACTGCTCTTCTCTTCTTGCCTGTCTGCTTCTTTGTGGCTTCCTCACCACATAATCTGGTCTACCAGACAGTGGTCCTGGCAAACCATCACCCCAACTTCCCTCTGTAGCATCACAGCCACTGTGCTGACTCTTCTTACTTGGACTCCAAGTAATGCCCAACCTCAGCACCCTCTGAGACTGGAAACCCCAGAGTGAGGATCTAGTTTTTCATTCAGGCTGTGAAAGTTGGCAACCCCTAACAGGTCACACCTGAGAAAACACCAGTTTTAAAATGCCACTGTGTAAATGAAAAACACCTACCTTTCTCGTAGAATAAGTTTATTCTCTTTCTTCCAAAAGTCTTTAAAGTGAGAGCTGAATTCATGTCAGTTACCGAAGAAACATTTGGGGACACTTCCTTTTCTCCAATTTTTGGTCTCATGGAAAAATAGGCTGTAGTCTCCAAAAAGCTGTGAAAGCACACACACACACACGCATGCACATGCACACACACACACACACACACACACATACGTACACAAGTATAAAAGCTATAATTACTTTCCAATATGGGATATTCTTTCTCCATCCAAAGGCTGATTTCATTCAGGCAGTTACTATTACCAAGAGGACTCAATTCCTCAGGCACCAACAGGAGTTCTCTTAAGGTTTCATGTTAGAGTTTTTAACACAGATGTTAGCAGCAGATAAGAGTCCTCCATATACTAACTATCACTGGTTCATCCATTTTCAAAATTAATCACTATGTGTCTGACCTATTTCAGAAATGAACCTGTAATCAAGTTGGGACATAAGGGAAGTTGTGAGTCTATACCTTTTTTCTAGATTCTAAACAAATGAAATACCAACTCTCTGCCCCTAAACTAACATGTACATGTATTGTACATGTTAGTTTAATACATGTACATGTTATATAATATGTGGATTGTACTGCTTCTATACTATTTGACTTCCTATATTGCTGATGGGGGAAAAAATCAACAACCCCAGGAGATACTGACAGAGGCTTCCCCTGAAGATCACAATAACACAGCTGAGTGGGTATAAGCAGGGCGGCCAGCATCCTGACAGTGGCAACAATGCCCATCTCCAGAAGGTGCCATCAAGACCGCTTCATATTACATATACATGATGCTCAGAAGAGTTTCAAAGGGTTGACAGACAGCAAACAACTAGTAAATCATAGATTTATGCTGCATCTTGATGTGGACCTCCCAGACTCCAGAAGTGTTCACTGTTTCAGCCATCCAGTATGGTATTTTGTGATAACACTCAGAACTAAGGCAATTGATCTAGATTTTTTAAATACATAAATTTCAGGGGGCAAAGTCTATGATAAACATTTAAAAGACACTATCTAATTATAATGGTTTGAATTTCTTTATATCTTGCTCCAAGCTGTAAGAAAATAAAATCATTTATTACATATAAGAACTAATTGGAGTTTTGAAAAGAAACTGGGTACTTTATGATATTATTATTATTTGGGGAGATGAAACTGCTGGTGGTTATTTTTTAAAGGGGATCTTTTAGAGATACATACTAAAATCTACCTGAATGACATTATACCTGTTGAAGACTTGCTTCAAAACAGTGTGGGAGGGGGCAAGCGGGCAGGAGTATAGATGAAACCAATTCAGGAACTGCTGAAACTGTGTGATGAATGCATGATGATCACTGTTCATTCTATTTACTGCCTCTGAATCGCAGTTCTATTTCTGGCATCCCAGATGTCTTATTATTGGATTTTCTTCGAGATCCTAAGAGCATATGCAGATTTCTGCATCTATAAATAATATTCTTTCAGCCATGCAGACTCATTGAAAGACACCATTATTTATATACAAAAATGTTCCCACGTCCTCACTCATTTTAAAATCTGGCTTCATAGACCACCATTCTACTACTTTTCTCTCAAGAGTCTCTGATCTAAACCTGTAACTTTTAGCTATTTTCCTTCTCATGAACTAAAATAATGGAACCATTACTGTCTTGTTTACTTGAACTTGAAAACGAAAATTTATTAACAGCTTTCCTTTGTTCCTTTAGGTTAAACTGATGCAAACTGAATTAAATATATTCCATTTTCCCCTTACAAAACTTTCAGGAGTTTACAGGAGACAGTTGACACAATGGTCACCTATTTCATGGCCTAACTTTGTATTAACTTAGATTTTTTTTAAGTTGAAAAAATAATATAGAGAATTCCAATATAGCCTCCATTCAGCTTCTCCTAATATTAACATCTCACACAACCACTAAGAGATAACATTGAAAATAAGAGGAGTCTCTTGTTAGGGGCCATTGCCAACTATCTTCTGAGTAAAGTGAGTGAAACTGTATAGATGAGTAGGGAGGACAGGTAAGGGTGGTCACCCCAATGTGGTGCTGGCCTACTGACCCTAAAAGACACAGAGAGAGACACACACACAAAGGTATATATATATATAATTGAAGCATAGTATAGTGCTAATTTCAGGTATACATCATAGTGACCCAGTTATTTTTTCAGATGCCTTTCCATTATAGGTTATTACAAAATACTGACTATAATTTCTAAAATACTGACTATAAAGTAGGTCCTTGTTGCTAATCTGCTTTATGCAGAGTGGTTGTATCTGCTAATCCAAAACTTCTAATTACTTATATTACATGTAATTAAGATCATAAGAGTATTTGCCTTACTCTGCCTGACTGATTTCAATAGGTGTAATATTCTCTAGTCACGTCTAGCTCTTTGAAACATCGACTGCAGCACACCAGACTCCTGTTATTTACCATCTCCTGAAGTTTCTTCAAATTCATGTCCATTAAATCGATGATGCCATCCAACCATCTCATCCTCTGTCACTCCCTTCTCCTCCTGCCTTCAAACTTTCCCAGCATCAGCGTCTTTTCCAATGAGTTGGCTCTTAAAATCAAGTAGCCAAAGTATTGGAGTTTCAGTTTCAGCATTAGTCCTTCCAATGAATATTCAAGATTGGTTTCCTTTAGGATTGACTCGTTTGATGTCCCTGCTGTTCAAGGTACACTTAAGAGTCGTCTCCAGCACCACAGTTCAAAAATATCAATTCTTTGGCACTCAGTCTTCTTTATGGTCCAACTCTCACATCCATACTTCTGATTTTTACTGGAAAAACCACAACTTTGGCTATACAGACTTTTGTCAGCAAAGTGATGTCTCTGCTTTTTAATATGGTATCTAGGTTTGTCACATTTTTTCTTCCAAGGAGCAAACGTCCTTTAATTTCATGGCTGCAGTCACCATCCACAGAGATTTTGGAGCCCAAGAAGATAAAGTCTGTCACTGTTTCCACTTTCCACTATTTTCCCATCTATTTCCTACTGTTTCCACTTTACGCCCATCTATCAGGTGAAATAATGGGTTGGATAAAGCACAAGATGGAATCAGAACTTCCAGGAGAAATATCAATAATCTCAGATATGCAGATGACACCACCCTTATGGCAGAAAGCAAAGAGGAGTTATAGAGCCTCTTAATGAAGGTGAAAGAGGAGAATGAAAAAGCTGGCTTAAAACTCAGCATTCAAAAAACTAAGATCATGGCATCCAGTCCCATCACTTCACTGCAAATAGATGGAAACATTGACAGACTTTATTTTTCTTGGGCTCTAAAATCACTGCAAGATGGTGACTGCAGCCATGAAATTAAAAGACACTTGCTCCTTGGAAAGAAAGCTTTGACAAACCTATTGTGATAATCACTCAGTCATGTCCAACTCTTTGCAACTCCATGGACTGTAGCCCACCAGGCTTCTCTTTCCATGGAATTCTCCAGGCAAGAATACTGGAGTGAGGTGCCATGCCCTTCTCCAGGGAATCTTCCTGACCTAGAGATCGACCTAGGGTCTCCAGCATTGCAGGCAGATTCTTTATCAGTGACAAACATAGACAGTGTATTAAAAAGCTGAGACATGGGGGGCGGTCCTAAGATGGCACAGGAATAGGACAGGGAGACCACTTTCTCCCACACAAATTCATCAAAAGAACATTTAAACGCTGAGTAAATTCCACAAAACAACTTCTGAATCCTGGCAGAGGACATCAGGCACCCAGAAAAGCAGCCCATTGTCTTCAAAAGGAGGTAAGAAAAAATATAAAAGACAAAAAAAGAGAGAGAGACAAAAGAGGTGAGGATGGAGCTCTGGCCCAGGAAGGGAGTCTTAAAAAGAAAGAAGTTTCCAAACACCAGGAAACACTCTCACTACCAAGTCTGTGGTGAGCCTTGGAAGCACAGAGGGCAACATAACAGGGAGGGAAAATAAATAAATAATTAAAACCCACAGATTACTAGCCCAATGGTAACTCCCCCAGCGGAGAAGAAGCGCAGATGCCTGCACCCGCCACTAGCAAGCAGATGCTGGGCAGGGAGGCATGGACTGCATTGCTTAGAGTAAGGATCTGGCTGGCCTGAATGCCCCGAGGGAAAACTGAGTGAACTAACTTGGGCTAGCAAACCAGACAGTGGGATAGCTACCACACAAAAAATCCTAACCTAAGACACCGCCAGACCCACACACAGAACAAAGGACTGAACAGAGATAGCCGGCTGCAGACCATCCCCCTCCAGTGACAGGCAGCCAGAGCTGGAAGGGGGCAATCGCAGCCCCAGAGAGACATTATCTACCAAACTGCAAGCAGGCTTCTTTGCTAACTAAGACTTTTTGGGGTTCTGGACTGTCAACATCCACCTGAAAACGTGCGCCGGTTGTACACCCAGAAAACCAAGCAGCAGGGACAGGGGAGGCAATAAGTCGCTGCAACTGTGCTCGCCAAACACCTCATCACCTGAGCTGCTCAGACCTGGGAAGGGCACAAAACACAGGCCCAACCAAGTCTGTACCTCCGAGGACTACCCAGTGCCTGAACCTGAAAAGCTTAGACCTGGAAGGTGTGTGCAGCCCAGGGCCGGCCTCAGATGGTACCCGGCGGAGCAACCTACAGCCTGAGCAGTGTGGGAGGGAGGGCACACAAGCCATGAGTAGGGGCAGGCCCAGTATGGCTGAGACATTGCGAGCACATGCCAGTGTTATTTGCTTGCAGCATCCCTCCCTACCCACAGTACGACTGAACAAGTGAGCCTAAAAAAAGTGTCCACCACTGCCCCCCTTGTGTTAGGGCAGAAATCAGACACTGAAGAGACCAGCGAACAGAAGAAGCTAAAACAGAGGGAACCACCTTGGAAGTGAAAGGTGCAATAGATTAAAACCCTGTGGTTAGTACTGAATACATAGGAAGGGGCTTATAGATCTTGAGAAATATAAGCCGGACCAAAAAACTATACAAAAATGAACTGACCCCACACTGTCCACAACAATACCAGAGAAAGTTCTATATATTTTTTTTATTATTTTTACAATCATTCTTTTCTTTTTTTAACTTTTTTTAAAATTTTAAAATCCTCTATTACTCTTTTAATTTTCATTTTTATAACCTACTATTGCTTTGCAAAAAAAAAAAACCTATTTTTAAAGCAAACTTCATATATATATATATAATATAATTTTTGTGACTTTGTCTTTTTTTCTTCTTCTTCTTTTCTTTAATATTGTATTTTTGAAAATCTAACCTCTACTCTAGATTTTTAACCTTTGCTTCTTCATATTTGTTATCAATTTTGTACCTTTAAGAACCGAATCTTCAGTACCCATTTTTACTTGGGAGTGAGATTACTGGCTTGACTGCTCTCTCCCCCTTTGGACTCTCCTTTTTCTCCATCAGGTCTCCTCTTTCTCCTCCCTCCTCCTTCTCTTCTCTACCAATCTCTGTGTGTTCCAGATAGTGGAGAACACTTGGGGAACTTATTACTGGCTGGATCTGTCTCTCTCCTTTTGATCCCCGCCCCCCTTTTTATCCTCCTAGCCACCTCTTTCTCATTCCTCCCTCTTCTCTCTCTGTATAACTCCATGAACATTTCTGAGCAGTCCAGACTGTGGAGCATACATCAGGAAGTGATTACTGGCTAGCTTTCTCTCTCTTCTTTTGATTCCACCTCATCTCATTTGGGTCACCTCTAACTCCCTCCTCCCTCTTCTCTTCTCCTTGTAACTCTGTGAACCTCTCTGGATGTCCCTCACTGTGGATAAACTTTTCATCTTTAACATAGACGTTTTATCAATGGTGCTGTATAGAAGGATAATTCTTGAGACTACTGCAAAAATAAGACCGAAAACCAGAAGCAGGAGGCTTAAGTCTAAATCCTGAGAACACTAGAGAACTCCTGACTCCAGGAACATTAATTGACAGGAGCTCATCAAACACCTACACTGAAACCAAGAACCACCCAAGGGCCAACAAGTTCCAGAGCAAGACAAACCACACAAATTATCCAGCAATACAGGAACACAGCCCTGAGCTTCAATATACAGGCTGCCCAAAGCTACTCCAAAACCACTGACATCTCATAACTCATTAGTGGACACTTCATTGCACTCCAGAGAGAAGAAATCCAGCTACACCCACCAGAACACCAACACAAGCTTCCCTAACCAAGAAACCTTGACAAGCCACCTGTACAACCCCACCCACAGTGAGGAAACTCCACAATAAAGAGAAATCCACAAAATGCCAAAATAGATAAAGGTTACCCCAAACTCAGCAATATAAACAAGATGAAGAGACAGAGGAATACCCAGCAGGTAAAGGTAAATGCCCAACAGATAAATGCCCAACAAACCAAACAAAAGAGGAACAGATAGGGAATTTACCTGATAAACAATTCCGAGTAATGATAGTGAAAATGATCCAAAATCCTGAAGTCAAAGTGGAAACACAGATAAATAACCTGGAGACAAGGATTGAGAAGATGCAAGAAAGGTTTAACAAAGATCTAGAAGAAATAAAAAAGAGTCAATATATAATGAATAATGGAATAAATTAGATCAAAAGCACTCTAGAGGCAACAAATAGTAAAATATCAGAGGCAGAAGATAGGATTAGTGAAATAGAAGATAGAATGGTAGAAATAAATTAATCAGAGAGGAAAAAAGAAAAACGAATTAAAAGAAATGAGGACAATCTCAGAGACCTCCAGGGCAATATTAAATGCCCCAACATTCGAATCATAGGAGTCCCAGAAGAAGACAAAAAGAAAGATTATGAGAAAATACTTGAGGAGATAATAGTTGAAAACTTCCCTAAACTGGATAAGGAAATAATCACCCAAGTCCAAGAAATGCAGAGAGTCCAAAACAGGATTAACCCAAGGAGAAACATCCCAAGACACATATTAATCAAATTAAAAAAGATCAAAAACAAAGAACAAATATTAAAAGCAGCAAGGAAAAAAAAAAAAAAAACAAAA
>SJYV01010746.1:0-12424 GCA_006410875.1 Neotragus pygmaeus | reverse complement strand
TGTTTTTGTTCTTTATTTCTCTTTGAGCCCTTGGCAGAGGTCATAATTATTTAACCCTTAGGACCTACAGCTTGTAGCTCCTGTGAGCAAGGATATTCCTTTAGCTCATGTATGGTCCATTTTCAAATTCTGTAATTATTTGAATACTATCCTTCATAGCTTTAGTTTTTTAAAATCCAGGATCCAACAAAGGATAATTTACTGCCTTTGGTTATTATACTTCTTTAGTTCTTAACTAGAGGGCTTTCCTTTCCTTTTTGTTTTTTTTTAAATGACATTAACTTTTTTCCTTTTAAGTCAAGGCCATATTTTTCTAGATGGTCCTTCAGTTTGCATTTAATTGCTTCCTTTTAATGTGATGCAGGTAACACATTCTTAGAAGGAGTACTGAACAGCTGATGCGGGTCCTTCACAGCAAATCACATCACAGGCACACAATGTGGATTTTCCCCATTATTAGTAACATTGGATTTGATCGGTTTTTCATTTCTACTGGAATTCTGCCAGAGGTGCAAAAGCACGTTTTCCTTCTCAAATTAATAATTAATATCAGGCTTCAGCCTTGTGACTGTGTACATATTTTTCCCAAACAATCTTTTACCCAATAAGTTTGGCACCCATTTTTGGTTCCTGCTGAATTAGTTGTTACTTTCATGATTGTAAAAATGGGGATTTTCTCATTCCATCATGCTTTTGCATTTATTTATTGGCTTTTTTTCTGTAAAGAATAACTCCTCCTCCACTTGAATTTTCTCCACAATTTTTATCAGCATGACCTTCTTGGATCCCCCCCCTTTTTTTTTTCAACTTGTACTATCCACTTCAATCAGTATTCATTCTGATGAATGCACCGCCTGGAATATTGACCGTGGTTGTCCCTTCATGCAGACTCCTGCAGCCTTTTGGCATGCCCTTGTTAGTTGCCCTCGTTAGTTGGAACACTATCCTTCTCGCACTTCCTTCCTTCCTTTTTTTCTACAAGCTGCCCCAGGATCGTGGAGGTGCTGTATAAGGTCCTCTGTCTCTGCTTGTTACACGCTGCCCTTTCCTAGAGTCAGATCTTTCCTAAGTTCTTCCCTCATCTTCTCTCCTTGATGTTTCTAGTTCCTCTTGCTTCTCCCATTTACTGCATCCATTGTGCTGACAGAGTGGTCCTTAATATGTATTTCAGGCGATCAAAATGCATCATTTATGCCATAAAAGCTTGGTCAAAGCTTTATTCTAAAGTAGCCTTCTATCTTGTCCTCTGTTTCCATCTTGCCTCCTACAAACCATTTTTTTTTAAACAGCAGCCAGAATAACTAAAAAAAAAAAAAAAATTCATCAGTGACTTTTCTGCTTAAACTCCTCCAGTGACATTTGCCTGCACACAAAACAAAGATAAAGCTTCTTCCTATGGCTACTTCTCCATTCGTACCTCCTACCACTCACTTGTCCCCATGCGTTAGTCTTTGTCCATTAACACATTAAGTTTACTTTTAACTTGGGAGACCTAGCTTTTGGATCGTCTGTCTCTGGGATGCTTGTTCTTGGATCCTTGCATCCTTTTCCTTCCAAAACTCAGCTTGAAGGCCTTCTCTGTTCAACCATCCAAAGAAGGCCTTGTCTGTCTTATTTATAGCCATTCCCTCACCACCACCGCACAAATGGAACTCATTATAGATGGTAAATAACTATTTGTTAAATGACTCACAAGTGAATGAATGACTAACTCATATACAGCACATCAGAGTATCAGGTGTGATATGTGTAGGTTGAGTGAGTTCTTTGTTTTTGTTCTGTTTCATTTTGCTCGCTGTCTAGGTATCATCACTACTGTTGTCTTATTGTCCCTATTTTGTGTGTGTGCAGGAATGGAGGGGTCCAAGTTACTTCCAGGTTCAAGTCCATTTTAAAAACCTTAGGGTTCTAGGAGGCTATCTTTCAACAGTGAAAGTTTTACTATTTTCTACGTGAAATTAAGTATGTCCATGGAGTCTGAAGACCCTACACAAGATAAGAGCTCCCCCTGAAAGCATCTGGTAAGAACTTACTCTCACGTCAGCCATGTGCTTGGAAAGAGAAATGTGGCGGGGGAGACACAGTCATGGAAGCGGGCCTTGCCTTACACTTCTCACGATTCAGAGGCTACTCTTCCTGCTTGGGAGACTAGCTTTGAGGATAAGACTGTGTGACTTAATGATACTACTCACATTTCTGAAATGTTAGATATTCAACAAGACTCAGTTTTAGTTATACTTACGTCTTCCATTTTCTGTGAAGCAGGCTCACAGCAGGGAGAGTTCACCCAAAATAATACACTATAGGTTCTAAGAAAGAAATAATCTATGAGTTTTGGTGAATGTGCTCTGTTGTGCTTACTCGCTCAGTCATGTCCGGCTCTTTGTGACCCCATGAACTATAGGTCACCGGGCTCCTCTGTCCAGGGAATTCTCTAGGCAAGAGTACTAGAGTGCCCAACTCTGAAGTGTCTTCCCAACCCAGGGATTAAACCTGGGTCTCCTGCATTACAGGGAGATTCTTTACCACTGAGCTATCAGGGAAGCCCCTATTCTTGCATCAGTCAGTTCAGTTGCTCAGTCATGTCTGACTCTGCGACTTCATGGACTGCAGCACGCCAGGTTTCCCTGTCCATCACCAACTTCTGGAGCTTGCTCAAACTCATATCCATTGATTCAGTAATGCCATCCAACCATCTCATCCGCTGTTGTCCCCTTCTCCTCCTGCCTTCAATCTATCCTAGCATCAGGGTCTTTTAAATGAGTCAGTTCTCGGAATCAGGTGGCCAGAGTATTGGAGTTTCAGCTTCAGCATCAGTCCTTCCAATGAATATTCAGGACTGATTTCCTTTAGGATTGATGGTTGGATCTCCTTGCTGTCCAAGGGACTCTCAAGAGTCTTCTCCAAGACCACAGTTCAAAAGCATCAATTCTTCAGCATTCAGCCTTCTTTATGGTCTAACTCTCATATCCATACGTGACTACTAGCAAAACCAGAGCTTTGACTAGATGGACTTTTGTTGGGAAAGTAATGTCTCTGCTTTTTAATATGCTGTCTAGGTTGGTCATAACTTTTCTTCCAAGGAGTAAGCATCTTTTAATTTCATGGCTGGAGTCACCATCTGCAGTGATTTTGGAGCCCAAGAAAATAAAGTCTCTCACTGTTTCCATTGTTTCTTCATCTATTTGCAATGAAGTAATGGGACTGGATGCCATGATCTTCATTTTTTGAATGTTGAGTTTTAAGCCAGCTTTTTCACTCTCCTCTTTCATTTTCATCAAGAGGCTATTTATTTCCTCTTCACTTTCTGCCATAAGAGTGGTGTCATCTGCTTATCTGAGGTTATTGATATTGCTCCCAGAAATCTTGATTCCATCTTGTGCTTCATCCAGCCTGGCATTTCACATGGTGTACTCTGCATATGTTAATAAGCAAGGTGACAATATACAGCCTTGACGTACTCCTTTCTCAATTTGGAACCCATCTATTGTTATATGTCCAGTTCCAACTGTTGCTTCTTGACCTGCATACAGATATCTCAGGAGGCAGCTATGTTCTGATATTCCCATCGCTTGAAGAATTTTCCACAGTTTGTTGTGATCCACACAATCAAAGACTGTGGTGTAATCAATGAAGCAGAAGTAGATGTTTCTCTGGAATTCTCTTGCCTTTTCTATGATCCAACAGATGTTGGCAATTTGATCTCTAGTTCCTCTGCCTATTCTAAATCCAGCTTGAATATCTGGAAATTCACGGTTCATGTACTGTTGAAGCTTGACTTGGAGAATTTTGAGCATTACTTTGCTAGCATGTGAGATGAGTGCAATTGTGTGGTAGTTTGAATATTCTTTGGCGTTGCCCTTCTTTAGAGTTGAAATGAAAACTGATCTTTTCCATTCTTGTGGCCACTGCTGAGTTTTCCAAATTTGCTGGCATATTGAGTGCAGCACTTTCACAGCAACATCTTTTAGGATCTGAAACAGCTCAACCGGAATTTCATCACCTCCACTAGTTTTGTTCGTAGTGATGCTTCCTAAGACGCACTTGACTTTGCATTCCAGATGTCTGGCTATAGATGAGTGATGAAACCATAGTGGTTATCTAGGTCATGAAGGTCTTTTTTGTATAGTTCTTTTGTGTATTCTTGCCACTTCTTCTTAATATCTTTTGCTTCTAGGTCCATACCATTTCTGTCCTTTATTGTGCCCATCTTTGCATGAAATGTTGCCTTGCTTGCTTGCTAAGTCACTTCAGTCATGTCCAACTCTGTGCGACCCCATAGATAGCAGCCCACCAGGCTCCCCCGTCCCTGGGATTCTTCAAGCAAGAACACTGGAATGGGTTGCCATTTCCTTCTCCAATGCATGAGAGTGAAAATTGAAAGTGAAGTCGCTCACTCATGTCTGACTCTTAGCAACCCCATGGACTGCACCTCACCAGGCTCCTCCGTCCATGGAATTTTCCAGGCAAGAGTACTGGAGTGGGGTACCATCACTTTCTCTTGAAATGTTGTCTTAGTAGCTCTAATTTTCTTAAAGAGATCTCTAATCTTTTCCATTCTATTGTTTTCCTCTATTTCTTTGCATTGATCACTGAGGAAGGCTTTCTTATCTCACCTTGCTGTTCTTTGGAACTCTGCATTTGGAACTTTTTCCTTTTTTCCTTTGCCTTTAGCTTCTCTTCTTTTCTCAGCTATTTGTAAGGCCTCCTCAGACAACCATTTTGCCTTTTTGCATTTCTTTTTCTTGTGGATGGTCTTGATCACTGTCTCCTGTACAATGTCACGAACCTCCGTGCATAGTTCTTCAGGCACTCTATCAGATCTAATCCCTTGAATATATTTCTCACTTCTACTGTATAATCATAAGGGATTTGACTTAGGTCATACCTGAATGGTCTAGTGGTTTTCCCTACTTTCTTCAATTTAAGTTTGAATTTGGCAATAAGGAGTTCATGATCTGAGCCACAGTCAGCTCCTGGTCTTGTTTTTGCTGACTGTAAAGAGCTTCTCCATCTTAGGCTGCAAAGAATATAATCAATCTGATTTTTGTATTGACTCTGCATATAAGTTAAATCAAATCCTAAAAGATGATGCTGTTAAAGTGCTGCAGTCAATATGCCAGCAAATTTGGAAAGCTCAGCAGTGCCTACAGGACTTGAAAAGTTCGTCCCAAAGAAAGGCAATGCCAAAGTGTGCTCAAACCACTGCACAGTTGCACTCAACTCACACACTTGCAAAGTAATGCTCAAAATTCTCCAAGCCAGTCTCCAAAAGTACGTGAACTGTGAACTTCCAGATATTCAAGCTGGATTTAGAATAGGCAGAGAAACAAGAGATCGAATTGCCAACATCTGTTGGATCATAGAAAAGGCAAGAGAATTCCAGCAAAACATCTACTTCTGCTTTATTGACTATGCCAAAGCCTTTGACTGTGCGGATCACAATGAACTGTGGAAAATTCTTCAAGAGATGGAAATACCAGACCACCTGACCTGCACCTGAGAAATGTGTATGCAGGTGAGGATGCAACAGTTAGAACCGGACATGGAACAACTGGTTGGTTCCAAATCTGGAAAGGAGTATGTCAAGGCTGTATATTGTCACCTTGCTTATTTAACTTTTCCTGCATAGTTTAATTCAAATCAATAATATATAGAATTAAGATCACTGCATCTTTTTTTGATGAAAAAAATGTATAATGAAGTCCAGTATCCATGATGGCAGATATATATGAAAGCTAATGAAATAGGAGTCAGATACCCTTTACCTTTGTCTCCATATTTGGTCATTTCCTGTCATGTGGACAGATGTTATCTGAATTTTAAGTTTTTTTTGAATGTTTAGCTGCCCCTAGAATTTTGTTTGGCAAATCTTTTTTTTTTTTCTTAACCTTCCAGGTTCTTAGCTATAAATAAGTCTAGAAATATTGTTGAAAAATTTTATTACCTCTTCAAAGTACAGTGATAATTAAGAAAAATAAGTAAGTTTTCTGAATTAAAAAAATGACTGCTGTACCAAATGTCATCACTCTACAGTATGAATGTTTCTGATACTTCTTACTACCAAGATAATTAAGAAAGAACTAGTTACCTGAAAATAAATTTTAAAAAGTAAATAAATTAAAATGAAATGAAATTAATAAAATAAATTAAAAGTAATTTTTAAGTAAAGATAACAAAGGCAAGATGTAATACAGATGTGTGTGTATATATGCATGTATATGTATACATATGTACATTATATACATGTGTAATACATATATAAATGCATAATTAATAATGTGCTGAATGTTGTGCTAAATTACTTCAGCTGTGTCCAGCTCTTTGCAACCCCATGGATTGTAGCCCACCAGGCTCCGCTGTCCATGGAATTCTCCAGGCAATAGTACTGGAGTGAGTTGCCATTTCTTTCTTCAGGGGATCTTCCTGACCCAGGGATTGAGCCCACTTCTCTTATGTCTCCTATATCAGCAGGTGGCTTCTTTACCATAGCATCCCCTGGGAAGCCCATAATTAATAATACATACATATGTGTTTTTTCTCCAAGTTTTGTGTTCTTAACGAAGTGCTATTAATCTTGTGGCAGGTTGCTTGTCAGAGTTGTTTTAAGAGCTGATTGCCTGCTGTATTGCCGTTAAGTGTCTGAAAAGCCAAAAAGTTGACTCAGCCAGGACTGGACGCAACCATCATCAACCCATCAGATTCACTAACAAATGGTCATTGAAAATAGTCTGGACAAGTTAAGTAATTTTGGCCTGAGTGCTGATGAGCTAGATCATCTTCTGCTTGGACCACTCGGAGTCAGGGTTGACATTTAGAGGAGTCATTAGAAGTCACAATACTTTGCCGCTGTATCTGATGACAGCCATTGGTGGTCTGCTCTCCTGCAGGTTGACCCCTTGGGATAAATGCTGTGTATTGTATTGGCTAAAAAGCTTACTATACTGTCTTATACTTACCATACTATCTTATGGAAAACTGGAGCAAGCTTTTTAGTCAACCCCAAGTTTATTTACTAACTTTTTGGCTGCACAGTGAGAATTGCAGGATCTTAGTTCCCCTACCAAGTATTGAGCCTTGGCCCTTGGCAGTGAAAGCACAGAATCCTAACCAGTGGACACGAGTGAGTTCCCTCTATGCTGTTTGTTTGGGAGGCACAGCTAGTGGTCAGGGAGATGTTTTGTTCCTTGCAAACCTAAGCTGCCTAATACTGAAGACACAGAAGTGGTAATTTAAAAAAATAACCTTAGAGATCTAAATCAATATGGGTTCCCCCCCAAACACCTCTCTTTCTCCTCAGAGAATCTAACATAATGAAATAAAATTGTAAAAACTGGATCCACATCTTCACCCTTTTATTCCCTTTTTCTTTGACTTTCTATTTAAAGAATTTTAGATCCCACAGAAGAGTTGAAACAGTAGGGCAGTGAACAATTCTCTCTAGATTCAAACAAGGATACAGTTTGCCACACTGAACCATTTAAAAGTAAATTTCAGACATCATGACTGTAATGGACCTTTACCATGGACCTCCTGAGAATCACAGACATTCTTCCATCATATCATTATGTGCTTAAGACAATTAATGGTAGCTTTATAATATAGTCTTGCTGCTAAGTCACTTCAGTTGTGTCAGACTCTGTGCGACTCCATAGATGGCACCCCACCAGGCTCCGCCATCCCTGGGATTCTCCAGGCAAGAACACTGGAGTGGGTTGCCATTTCCTTCTCTAATGCATGAAAGTAAAAAGTCAAAGTGAAATTGCTCAGTCATGTCCGACTCTTAGTGACCCCATGGACTGCAGCCTACCAGGCTCCTCCATCCATGGGATTTTCTAGGCAAGCCTACTGGAGTGGGTTGCCATTCTCTTTTCCTAATATACCTAGTTTATTTTCAAATTTCCTCAGTTGCCACCCAAAACGTCTTTTTTAGCTGTTTTTTTCCAAATAGTGTCCAAAATAAATTTTATGATTTGAAATTGGTGGTTAGTCTCTAGTCTTAAAGTCTAGATCAGTATCCTCCATCAGTCCTTTTTACTTATAACATTTATTTTTATAATGGTACAAAACTGTATCTTATTGGCAAACAGATGTGTAGTACCTACATTATTTTTTTAAGAAATTCATACTCAAATACTATACCTTTAAAATCATATTTGTCTTTATTTTTACATCATTTTGTATTTTCAGAAGTAGTTTTATAAGAGCTAGTTTTATGCTTATCTATTCTTTCCCTATGTAATGACTCATTTACAACCTTATTCTTCAGGTATTCTCATGGTAAGTTGCTGGTAGTGTATATTGAAGTCATCTTTTTTGTTGGGCAATTTTGAAAGCATCTATCAATATTTAAAATATGTATGCCCTTGACTCACATTCTGTACTTAGGAATTTATCCAAAAGGAATATTTTTACAGATGAACAAGGATATATGTATAAGGATAGTGATTGTAATGGTATTTGTAATAGCTCCATATTATCAACAGTATAAAGGTATATTGAGAAGTTGCTTGTTGAATCTTAGCACATCCATAATATGTAAAACTCTGAAGCTGAGTAGCATGAAGTAGACCTCAAAGTACCCATGAGATAAGATATTCATGAACTATTAAGTGCCATGTTACCTAATTGTATTTTGTTTAAAATGTTTTATATATGCATATACATTTTATTTCTTTAAAAGATACATAGACATGCATTTATACATGTTAGATTTGTAGATGCATGGGAAAATGTCTTAAAGGTAAAAATAATAGTAAAAGTAATTATGTATACTTTAGGTTAAGTTAAGAAACTTAATTTTTTTTTTTAAACGGGGTTTTAGGAGATGGGAAAAGGAGCATCCTTCCCTTTTTACTTTGTAAATTTCTTTATGTGTTATATTTTGTGATGAGTGCATATAGCTTTTTTTAAAATTNGTAATTATGTATACTTTAGGTTAAGTTAAGAAACTTAATTTTTTTTTTTAAACGGGGTTTTAGGAGATGGGAAAAGGAGCATCCTTCCCTTTTTACTTTGTAAATTTCTTTATGTGTTATATTTTGTGGTGAGTGCATATAGCTTTTTTTTAAATTAATTAATTAATTAATTTTTTAATTTGACTTTGCAATACTCTATTGGGTTTGCCTGCATATAGCTTTTATAATGAAAAATGTAGCAAAGATTTTAAACCTTCATCATATCAAAGTAAATTGTATCATATACCAAAATTATCTTCAGAGATTTTAGAGATAAATGTAAAAACCTAATCTTTTAAGGAAAATAGAAATAAATATCAGTTGAAAGTAAAGGAAAAAGCAGAGATGTTTTTACAAATTTTAGACTTCCATGTGTAGACCACTAGTCCCCCTAATGAAAATCTCTGTTTATTTAAATATAGTTTTAAATATTTGGTTAAGAAGTTTTGCTAAAGCAAATTAAGAAATAGTTTTTTTTTAAGAACTTTAAAAACAAGACGAGAAAGTGCTGATGGCTTGTTGCATCATAAGAACATCTTTGCTGATGTTTTAAAAAGTCAAGAAGAAGGCAAGGAGGTTCTTGGCAGTGTTCTCTGATTAGAACATCATAAAGCAGGGGGACTTCCTAGGTGGTCCAGTGGTTAAGATTCTAAGATCCCTGGTCAGGGAACTAAGATCCCACATGCCCAGTGGTGTGCCCAAAAAAAGAAAAATAAAAAAGAAAGAAAGGTATAGAAGAGTGCCAATGTCAGGAAGACTGGGGCTAGGGGGAAAGGCAGAAGGAAATATCTGGAATGCAGAGTATTGTGCAATCAAGTAGTTTCTTCTTGTTTTCTATCCAGCCACGTGCAAGAACCTCAAGGGAGATAGAAATGGAACAGCCATTTAAAAGGAACATCTGGTAGACCAGTCACTTTATCAGACCTGCCGGCCCGCATTTCGGGATAAGACAAAGAGGCTGTAGGTCAGGTGGAAAATGCTGTGGCTTTTGTTGCAACCTTGACACTGAAAAGGCCTAGGAGGGCCTGAAGTGGAAAGAAGACTCGGTCAGTTAGGGAGAAACCAAGCCTGATGACCGTAAGTATATTTCAGCCAACCAGTAATAACAAGGAGGGAAAACTGAGAAAAGATCTTGGTTGCCCACGTTCTTTAACTGTTATACTGATTTTGCTTTCAATATAAATTTGGCATTTGGAAATAACAGTTAATCATTACCCTAGATTCTTTTTCCCCCCTAAATGAAGACCTCTATTTTGTTATGGTGATGGTTTTTAGAAGCTTGATTGGGTGGAAGAATGTGCTAAGATCTTCATCCCAGTAAGCCAGACCTGTGAATGGCCTCATCTTGAAAACCATGAGGTCACAATTTAACCATCAGTCCTATTACAGATGGTCTGGCTTAGGGTGAAGCAAAGGATGTTCCCTCTAATTTCTAATTCTAATTTCCTCTTAAACTGTGCTAGGCTGCTTGAATGAAGCAGCCAACACCCCAATTGTTCTTTTGGTGGTTTTTTTTTTAATTGGCTATACTGGGTTTTCATAGCTGCATGCAGGCTTTCTCTGGCTGTGGCAAGCAGAGGCGACTCTCTAGTTGTGGTGCGCAGGCCTCTCGTTGTGGTGGCTCCTCTTATTGTGGAGCACGGGATCTCGGGTGTGTGGGCTTCAGGAGTCACAGCTCCCAGCCTCTAGAGCACGGGCTGCATAGTTGTGCACGGGCTTAGTTGCGCCGCGGCATGTGGGATCTTCCCGGATCAGGAGATGAACCCGTGTCTCCTGCATTGACAGGTGGATTCTTGACCACTGAGCTACCAGGGAAGCCCCACCCAAACTGTTCTAATCATATTTATATTTGGGGCACAGCAATCAGAATATGTGTTGATTATCTCCCCCTCCTATTTCTTCCAGTTCTCCTGGGTCCCATGTACACATAAAATCAGGACTCTCCCAGCAGTGAGGGAGCAGGAGAGGAAATGGTTAAGTGAGGCTCTGAAGCAACTTGCAGCAGAGCTGGGCCCTGTCTGGTTGCTTTTTGTAGGAAAGCTGAGGAGCAGGCAAAGATTGCCAAGTGCAGAGCCTGGTGTGTCTGGGTCAGCCTTCAGCTTGCTAGGCTGCCACCGCGTGTCTTCTCTATGTGTTCTCTCTGTGTGTACAGTTACTTTCACTAGAATTCTTGGGAAATTACAAATCATTTAAGAAGGTGAAAGTGCTGGTTGCTCAACTGTGTCCGACTCTTTGTGACACCCTGGACTGTAGCCCGCCAGATTTTTCTGTCCATGGAATTCTCCAGGCGAGAATACTGGAGTGGATTGCCATTCACTTCTCCAGGGGATGCTCCTGACCCAGGAATCAAACCCCAGTCTTCTGCATTGCAGGCGGATACTTTACCATCTGAGCCACCAGGGAATCATTTATAAAGATTGTATCGCTTATATAGACTCAGATTTAAAATATATATATATATTTATTTATTTATTTATTTATTTATTTATTTATTTATTTATTTTATATATTTATTTGACTGCAACAAATCTTAATTGCCGCACACAGGATCTTTTAGTTGTGGCATGTGAACTCTTAGTTCCTTGACCAGGGATCAAACCCCGGGCCCCCGGCATTGGGAGCACAGAGTCTTAGCCACTGGGCCACCAGGGAAGTCCCTAGACTCAGCTTTACTACTGTGTTTCTAAAGTTTGGGCCAGCCTTCCTTAGGTCTTCCTTCTGCTGGTTTGTTGTGGTTTCCCAAAGGCTGGTTGCTAATGAGCAGATTGTCTAGTTTTAAATATAGAGATCCCTCATGCTGTCTAGGCCACTCACTCTTCACATTCTGTCCCAAGACTGAACTACTTGTCCCTCTCCTGAGAGTATGACGCTAACTCTTGGGTTATGTTCAGGTTCAAAATTCACATGCTGTTTTTTGTACCCTCTTTCCTCTCTGTTTTTGTTTTAAGGTCTTTCCTGCATACTTGAGCAGCTTTTTGTACTTGCAGTTCAGCTTGATTAAGGGAAGGTGACATTCTTTAACTTTATTCTCTCCTACTCTGGCTAACAGGAGTGGTAGAAAGTTAATTGCGGTTTCCTCTTGCTAACCAGCACTTTTTTCCTGCAGCTGAGGAATCAGCATACTGACAATACTCCCTAAATTTACATTAAGGTATGCCTGATCCTACACTTGATCATAGCCAAAAATTTGAAAAACTCAGCAGTGGCCACAGGACTGGAAAAGGTCAGTTTTCATTCCAATCCCAAAGAAAGGCAATGCCAAAGAATGCTCAAACTACCACACAATTGCACTCATCTCACATGCTAGCAAAGTAATGCTCAAAATTCTCCAAGCCAGACTTCAACAGTACATGAACTGTGAACTTCTAAATGTTCAAGCTGGATTTAGAAAAGGCAGAGGAACCAGAGATCAAATTGCCCACATCCGTTGGGTCACTGAAAAAGCAAGAGAATTCAAGAAAAACATA
>SJYV01010745.1:0-14484 GCA_006410875.1 Neotragus pygmaeus | reverse complement strand
CCAGTTCTAACTGTTGCTTCCTGACCTGCATATAGGTTTCTCAAGAGCCAGGTCAGGTGGTCTGGTATTTCCATCTTTTGCAGAATTTTCCACAGTTTGTTGTGATCTGCACAGTCAAAGGCTTTGCATAGTCAATAAAGCAGAAATAGATGTTTTTCTGGAACTCTCTTGCTTTTTTGATGATCCTGGGATGTGGGCAATTTGATCTCTGGTTCCTCTGCCTTTTCTAAAACAAGCTTGAACATCTGGAAGTTCATGATTTACATATTGTTGACCCAGCTTTNAAAGCAGAAATAGATGTTTTTCTGGAACTCTCTTGCTTTTTTGATGATCCTGGGATGTGGGCAATTTGATCTCTGGTTCCTCTGCCTTTTCTAAAACAAGCTTGAACATCTGGAAGTTCATGATTTACATATTGTTGACCCAGCTTTGAGAATTTTGAGCATTACTTTGCTACTGTGTGAGATGAGTGCAATTGTGTGGTAGTTTGAGCATTCTTTGGCATTGCCTTTCTTAGGGACTGGAATGAAACTGACCTTTTCCAGTCCTGTGGCCACTGCTGAGTTTTCCATATTTGCCAGCATATTGAGTGCAACACTTTCACAGTATCATCTTTTAGGATTTGAAATAGCTCAACAGGAATTCCATCACCTCCACTAGCTTTATTCGTAGTGATGCTTCCTAGGGCCCACTTGACTTCACATTCCAGGATGTCTGGCTCTAGATGAGTGATCANCTTTTGTTGTCTCACATACAGGGTCATCATTACTATCTTTCTAAATTCCATATATATGTGTCAGTATGCTGTATTGGTGTTTTTCTTTCTGGCTTACTTCACTCTGTATAATAGGCTCCAGTTTCATCCATCTCATTAGAACTGATTCAAATTTATTCTTTTTAATGGCAGAGTAATACTCCATTGTGTATATATGCCACAGCTTGCTTATCCATTCATCTGTTGATGGACATCTAGGTAGAGTTAATTTTAAAAAACAATGTTTTGCTAAATCTACTCAGGATTTTCACTGATACTTTTCTAATTATATGATTAATAGATATTAATCCTGTGAGTCTCCAGCCTCCTGGGCTTCCCATATTAATTTGAGCTTTCCTTATTGTTACAAGTTTCCCTCTCTTTTGGCTCTAAGGCTACTACTCTAATTACTAGTTTATCATTTTACCTAAAACCTATGTTTTAACTATATGCTATGTTTAACACATTTTCCCAAATATCTTCTAAAGGACACTAATTTCAAGGTATATGTCAACAGGTATCATGAGAAGGAAGAGGAACCACAGTCAAGAGTATTTGGGGAAGCAAGAGTTCCAAACAGTAGACTGATTAATTTCAGTACTTCACACATTCTTTGTTGGGCTAATTCATTTAACAATTATTTATTGAGCATCCACTACATGGCATGCAGTGTTCTATATTCTGATCTATACTGGAGATCTTTAAGAGGAAGATGGACTAATCTGAGTTTCCTCAATTTAGACTGTGGGGCTTTTTTCTTTCTTTCTTGTAGTTTGCAGTTATTAGGGGAAGCACTAAGATCATTAGATAAAAGTTATCTTTTTCTCCTTCGCTGCCTTTTTTTGAGGTTTCATAAAGGAACCATGTTGATTCCTTTAACTCTTTCTCAGCTACATAATTTCCAGTTCCGTCTGCTCTACCCTGGTGATGACTTAGCTTGTCTGTTGCTTCTGTTGAAAGTATGGCTAATAACTGGACACTGAAACCCGGTTTGTCTTGGCTTTGTGCAATGTGGGACTACTATCTTCTTTTTGGGGGAGTATATTCCTCTAAGTGCAATTATAAGAGTTCATTTTTGTTTTATTTTGCCCTGCTTCATTTTTGTCAGTTTTTAACATGTGGTTATCAAATATGAGCTCTGAGTCCATAACGGGCACACATCTCTATTAAGCACCATCTTGTTAGAGCTGGCCCTTAGATCAACCTGTATCCTTAGGTCTTTTTGGAAATACGTTCTTTGGACTTCAGAGGAAACCTTCCCACTGAAGTCTGCCCTTCATAGGGGCAGGTTATTGTAGGAATGACTCTGGAATTATGAGGACAGGTATCTCAGCCACACAGCTTGCTGTACTGCAGAAACAGTGACACAAGAAAGTGTCAGGGGAACAGTGATACAGCATTAGGCCTCACGAAATTGAGCATGTGGTTCAGGAACGGAAGGCCAGTTACGAATCACTGATGTCCTAGTGACTGTCATCTCGTTGCCCCAGGGAGCAAAACTGTATTGATCTCTCTTCTAGTTCTTTTGCATTCATCTAATTTACTGAGGCCTGACTTTCTCTGTGACTTTCTGATTCTGTACCTGCTCTCACTGTTTAAATCTCATCATGTATTTCAAGCTCCAGTGGTGGCCCATTCAGTACACTACTATCTTATGTCAATGGCTTTCTCTCAGTCAAGCAATTCTTCTACTCTGGCAGTTCTAATCTACCATATGGCTTGTATAGCAGGTTTGATTTTCGATAACTGTCTTTGAGATAACTTAGTCCTAAGTAAGATCACAAGTAAACTAAATAGATTAGTATAGAATAGGGAGTGGTTCTTAAAGTGTGGTGCCTGGGCGAGCAGAATTAGCAACCCCTGGGAACTTGTTAGGGGCTCCCCCCTGCAACCCTAGTGAATCAGAAATTCGGGGGCTGAGATCTAGCAGTCTGTAGTTTATTGAGCCCTCCAGGTGATTCTGGTACATGCTCAAGTTTAAGAACAGATGGTATAAATTGTCTCTCTGGAGTCTAGATTTATAGTGTGACTGCCAAAAATAATGACTTTGGGCATAATTGATATGCAGAAGATCTTTCTGTTAATATTTAACTAACAGTTTCAGCTGTTTTTTGTAAAGTTGCTTTTTGACAAGAGGAGAATTCTGTCAGCAGCTAAGACATGCTTCTTTTCCTATTAGCTGTGGCATCCAATTGATGTAAATTTGAGACCAAGTTTTTGGTATACAAATAAAAACAATAATTCTGATTCCTTTATGTTTAAACTATTCGAAGGGGAATATGTGTTGCTGAAGGCCATTCCTGACCATTCTGATGTTCATGTATTTAAAAAATATATAACAGATTTATTGAAATAGAATTCATATGTCATATAATTTACTTATTTAAAAAATACAGTTCAGTAACGTTTAGTATATTCACAGTTGTGCAACCATCACCATAATTACTGCAATGTTTTTATCATATAAATGGCATTATGTATGTACTTTTATCACTTGCTGCTCTTACTTAGCATACTGATTTTAAAGTTCATCTATGTTATAGCATCTATCAGTAATGCAGCCCTTTTCATCATTCTAAATCATTGCAAATAGTGGTTCATTAATATACATACATCATATATCTAATAATAGACAATATTTTACATATACATAAGTTACATTTTATTTATCCATCCACCTCTTGATGGACACTTGAGTTGTTTCCACATTTTAGAATAAATAATGCTGCTGTGAACACTTAAGTTTTTGTATGGATATACAAATTTTTGTATGAACAATATTTTCATTTATCATGACTGGATCATTAGGACTAGAATTGCTAGGTCATATGGTAACTTTGCATTTTATTTCTTTAGGACCTGCTAGACTATTTTGCAAATAATTACATCATTTTAGGGCTTCCCTTATGGCTCAGATGGTAAAGCGGCTGCCTACAATGTGGGAGACCCGGGTTAGATCCTTTGGTTGGGAAGATCTTCTGGAGAAGGAAGTGGCAACTCACTCCAGTATTCTTGCTTGGAAAATCCCATGGACGGAGGAGCCTGGTAGGCTACAATCCATGGGGTCGCAAAGAGTCAGACACAACTGAGCCACTTCACTTCACTTCACTACATCATTTTACATCCCCATCAGGGATGTATCGGAGAAGGCAATGGCACCCCACTCCAGTACTCTTGCCTGGAAAATCCCATGGACAGAGGAACCTGGTGGGCTAGAGTCCATGGGGTCACTAAGAGTCGGACATGAGTAAGCGACTTTACTTTTACTTTTCACTTCCATGCATTGGAGAAGGAAATGGCAACCCACTCCAGTGTTCTTGCCTGGAGAGTCCCAGGGATGGGGGAGCCTGGTGGGCTGCTGTCTATGGGGTCTCACAGAGTCAGACACAACTGAAGCAATTTAGCAGCAGCAGCAGCAGCAGGGATATATGGATATTCCAATTTCTCTATATCCTTGTCAGCACTTGTTACTATCCATTTTTTGAATCTAGTCTTCTTAGTGGATTTGGAGAGCATCTCATGGTTTTGATTTGTACTTCCCAGTGATTAATTATGTTGATGTTAAGACTCTTGTTATATAATTTTTGGCCACTTCTTTGGAGAAATGCTATTCAGATCATTTGTCCATATTTTAATTAGGTTATTTGGCTATTTGTTATTGAATTACAAAAATTCTTTATATATCCTAGATGCAGGCCCATGTCAGATATTGTAATTCATGGTAGTTTTTTAAATAAAGACTTGCAAGACTAGATATGATTTCTTTGTGTGGGGAAGGAGATTAATGAGAGATTTGAAAGAGTGACTTTTCCATGAAACAAACTAGCAGTGGTCACTGCTACAGTATTTCAACTTCAGATTCACCTGTCATTTTTCTAAGATATTTAATTGAGGGGTTTTGCTTCAAATTTGTTGAGGAAAAAAGCAATACAGAGTTTTACAGGTAAGAGAGTTTTCATAAGGGGTGCATAGCCAAATAATGAAGAGTTGCAGAATGAGAATTAAATATAAGCTGTGGAAATTAGGATCTTGGTTACTTATGACACAGGAGAACACTTTGGAATGATGGGCCAGAGGCATAGTGTAGTCAGCTTGTAAGTAAGGGAGAAGGATGTCGTGGTGGCAGGGTACATGTGCCTGATTAAATTGCCATATGATGAGTAGGAGAGAGGAGGCTGGTCCTGAGGTGGAAGCAGGAATAAGCAAGAGAAAGTTCTTTAGACTGGAAAGATTTGAGCATGCTTGAAGTAATGGGTAGAAAGTGTGTGGAGAGGGAACAATTGTTTAAACATAAAGGAGAGAGAGTGGGCAGAAGAGAAAATACAAGGAGAGCAGTTCTATAGTGGCCAGTAGGCCATCTCTCAAAGGTCTTCAACCATCCTCGGACGTGGGACCCAAACAGACAGGCTGTGTCTTTTCTGTTCATATCACTCCTTTACTGTTTCCTGAACGAGACCTCTAACTCTCATCACATCCCTTCCTCATAATATATTCATCTGAAACATCTATCAAGGTTTTATTTGTTCATAAAGAAATGTTCCTTATTATAGAATATTCTTTTACTGATTTTTTTTCTTTACAGTGACATTCTGTTTGAGGCAAGATTTTAATTGAAAAATTCACCTAATATCTTTTACAACTCAATATTTTAATGGCATAAATATACCTCTAGTTACAAATCCATGTGCATGTGGATGTGTGGGTGAGAGTGAAAAGTGTTAGTCGCTCAGTTGTGTCTGACTCTTTGCAACACCATGGACTGTAGCCCGATAAGCTCTCCTGTCCTTGGGATTCTCCAGGCCAGAATACTAGAGTGGGTTACCATTCCCCTTCTCCAGGGGTTCTTCCTGACCCAGGGATTGAACCCAGGTCTCCTGCATCGCCGTTGGATTCTTTACCACCTGAGCCACCAGGGAAATCCCATGCATGTATGAAATATTTACTAATTTTAATCTCTTAGCCAAAGCAAAATTAATAGTCTACACATTTCTAAATGTTAGATGCTTAACAAACAATAATCAAAACATTTCTTTCCAAATGACAAGTTTCCTTCAGATGATTTTTTTCTTTGTTTTTATGGCTTATATATGAAGCTTTCCTGTCAATGTAGTATCAATATCTGGCAAATAAGTGTATGCAAATCAGATATTTAACTGACCAGAAACCAAAAGCTCTAACTTTAAGTCCCTCTGCAGTAACTGTCACCTTTGTTTTCTTCATGGTAAAATTACAAGGTCAAAATGAAATTGCACATGCCTCCCAGATTTATTTTGTGAGTCTTTATAGAAATTTGGAGTTGTGTTTTCTCTCGTTTCCTAATCCAGATCCCCAAGTTAAAACACACACACACACACACACACACACACACACACACACACACACACACACTCTCTGTTTCAAAGGTATAACGCAACAAGCATGTGTGCGTGCTTAGTTGCTAAGTCATATCTGACTCTTAGGAACCTGTGGACTGTAGCCTGCAAGGCTCCTCTGTCCATGGAATTCTCCAGGCAAGAGTCCTGGAATGGGTTGCCATTTCCACCTCCAAGGGATCTTCCCACCCAGGGATTGAATAGGAGTCTCCTGCATCTCCTGTATTGGCAGATGCATTCTTTACCACTGAGCCACCAGGGAAGCCCCTTAATGCAGCATACTATCTTATTTATCCTTGCTGATTTTTTCAGTTGATTGCAAATCCTCCGAACAGAAATCTTGATGTTTTCCTTCCTGTCCTGAATCCTTTCATGTAATGTTGATTCAGAGCCTTTTGCCAGGCTGGCCCAGGCTCAGGTCTCTTGAACAGCACTTATACACTTGCTGGACCTTCTTCTCCACGTGAACCACACTTGTGATTACTGCCTTCTTGCTCTTCAGCCAGACCAGAGGGTCCCAGCAATCTGGTATTTTTTCTTTTCTATCCAGGTCTGTGAATTTCAGTGAGGTTTTTTTTTTTTATTTGTTTATTTTTTTACTTGGAGGGGTTGTGGATGGGGGACTGGGGATGTATTTTTCATACTAAGCACTATACTAGGTACGCTGTCATATAATCTCAGTAAAAAAAAAAATTTGGCCCTGTCATGTGGCTTTTTGGATCTTAGTTCCCCAATCAGGATTCGAACCCGGGTCCCGGCAATGAAAGTGCTGAGTCCTAGCCTTATTGGACCACCAAGGAGTTCCCTTTAACCTCAGTAAAATTTTATACATCTTCTGGAAATTGGGTCATCACCAATTTATGTATGACGAAACTAAGGGTAATTCAGGTTAAAGAACTTACCCAAGTAAGTAGAGGGAGGTTGTCTGAACCTCTGACAGCTTACATACAAAGTTTTTGTTCTTTGCTACTCTATTTTTGTACATCTAGAATAATCATGGGGTAGAAGACTATTGGGCCTACCTAGAAGGAAGAACTTTAATGATCTTTTCACTTTTTTTGTCCTGGATGCCTTGAAGGGTGGGGAGGAGAGAGACTTGAAGTATATGGGGAAGGAAAGAATGATAAACATACCTCAGGGGAGCATGCTCATTTCATTTCAAAGTGTGTATTTTAATGGAAATCATGCTTTTCCATTGTTGTTCATAAATGATCATAAAAGCAGATGTCATTCCTTGAGTTGCTTGTGTAATGAGGCAAGAACACTACTGATCAGTGTTTTAATTAGATGATAGCATAAAATGTATTTTTAAATTTCTCTATGTAAAACTCCAGTGCATTTTACATAGTTAACATCATTGGTGTCTGTACATCTAAATTTATCTTCAGTACCTGTAATAAGCCATGCTATATTAGTTTGGAAATGTATTATTGGTGACATGTATTACATCCTCTAGGCAGCTACAAGATTGCATTAAAATGAAGTATTGGTTATAAACCAGATGTGTGCCTTGTCATTGCATCATTTGAAATACTGTATTATGAAGAAACTGATACAGTGGTCACAAATCTTATCAGGATTATCTTGCAGATGGTAGATAAGAACAAAGGGAGCAATCTTTACTGTACAGAGGTTGGCAGTTCATCATATATTGAGTGCACACTTTTGACTAAAAAACAAACAGATGATCAGGACTGAATCTTGGGCTTCATCTAGATAATAGTCTGGTGGAGGAGCCAGGAGATAATTGGATTTTCAGTACCATGGGAATCATCTTCATTTTGTTTATTCCTATTTACCAAAATAGTCTGTACCCATAAATCAGACTAACCAAGTCAAAGCTGTCCCTAAGCAGAATTCTTTTATCACACAGCACTTTGGTTAAAAAAAAATCACTCACAAAACATAGTATGAAAAACAGTTGGCATAATAGCAGCTGCTCAGGAAAAGACTTGGGGATTTCATTGGACTATAGAGTCGATGTAAACCAGTGTGATGCACTCCCATACCTATTATAATACGTGACATCAATAAAAGCGTAGAGCAAAACAGATGGGCAAGGAAGAAGACTTCATCTGTCTGCTCTACCAGTTAAATCACATGCAGAGAGCAGTGCACCCTTCCAACCATCACATTATGGAGGAGACTGACAAAATGAATCCATGTATTAAAGGTAGAACTGCATCTCATAAAGATGTTTTTATTAACAAACTGTTAGCCAACTCCAAGACCAATATGGAATCTGTGAGGATGGTGGTGAAGTTATCATTAATAACTCAATGCTTATTATATTACCTTATTTAATGGTCTCACAGCCCAGTGGGGTATTACCACCCATTCTGCCAAGAATAAAATGGGTACAGAGAGGTTTATGCATCTCCCTCTGATCACGCAGTAAGGAAGAGGGACACTTGAGCCCATATCCTTAATGATATTGCCAGGCTGCACAACCTGTGAACAGCTGCCCATCTTGGACAGTGCTATCCTGGGACTGTGATGCTTTTCAGGAGGAGAGAGATTTTATACAGTGCTATGGTGTGGACCTGGCCAGTGGGTTAAATTTGGCAGACAGATTCTCAAATCTTTGAGTAAAAGAATTTTCTGCTAAACAGAGGAGTTCAAGACCTGGCAGGGGAGCTGTTGTAGGTAAATGCAAGATCTAGAACAGCTCTTTCTTATGGTCTGGCCTTGATGGAGATAGAGATTTTCAGTTATCTAAGATACTGAGAGTGGTCAAAAGCTTTTGTTGTTGCTGTTTTACTCTCTTTAAATTATTGACTCAAAACAACATTAAAGAACATTGTGTTATTTCCCACATTAGTTCCAGTCTGGAGTCTTTTTTTTTCAGGGATGAAAATAGTCACAACATGTGACTGTAGAAGATCACATAGGTACTGTCTGACATGTGATTTGAGCCTTAGCAGTCTCAGTCCAGGGCCCACTCTCTGAATTCTGTTCAGAATTCAAACATTCTGGGATGGGGTATTTTTCTTTCAAAGAAGAAAGGTATCTGGAAGCTTTCATTACCTTCCCTGGAACAGCAATCATAGGCTTTGACAATTGCCTAATTTGATGCAAGTTAATAACAGATTTCTTTTCATGCTTTAACAGCAGTATTACAAAAAGGTGGCAAATTTTTCATTGATACTCTGCAGGGACCATGTTCTATTAATTGCAATTTATATAAATTGTCTCCTGGTAAAGATGCACAGAGATCTTAGGTCAGGTTACATAAATTTTAAAAAGTCACAATTTCATAGAAATAGTTTTAACAAACATTTATTGAGCGCTTAGTATGTAAGAGGCAGTGTTTAAAGCATTTTAAATTTCAATGCTCTTAATCCTTACATTGGAGAAGGAAATGGCAACCCACTCCAGTGTTCTTGCCTGGAGAATCCCAGGGACGGAGGAGCCTGGTGGGCTGCTGTCTATGGGGTCTCACAGAGTCAGACACGACTGAAGCGACTTAGCAGCAGCAGCAATCCTTACACTAATCAGGAGAGTGAAGAATTACAGATATCCCCTTTGTAGACAAAATAAATGGATAGAAATAACATGTGACTGCCGAAGATCACATAGGTGCTGTCTGACATGTGATTTGAGCCTTAGCAGTCTCAGTCCAGGACCTACTCTTAATCAAGTCTTTGCAGGGCCTCATTATCCAGTTTGCTATCCATGAGAGAAGCAAGCTGTTCATTGTATGCTGAGTGCATGGAGCAGATGCTGCAGGCTGGCTCATTTGATATCCACTCTACTCAGGCTCTGGGCTTCCCACATGGCACTAGTGGTAAAGAACCCTCTTGCCAATGCTGGAGGCCTAAGAGATGCGGGTTAGATCACTGCTGGGTGGGGAAGATCCCCTGGAGGAGGGCATGGCAACCCACTGCAGTATTCTTGCCTGGAGAATCCCCATGGACAAAGGAGCCTGGTGCTACAGTCCATAGGGTCACAAGAAGTCGGATATTACTCAAATAACTTATCATGCACACATGCACTACTCCCCTCCTAGCATATCTTCCTGGGCTGGACCCTGGACACTCAAACAGTACCTTTGCAAGACTCCCTGGCAACTAGAGCTTTCCTCGTGCTCTGGGCTCTGCCAAGCAGATTCTGTTGACTGGGACTTGGGGTGTGTGGAAGTGAGGTGCAGACAAGGCAACAAAGGCATTTGTTCTTCTGTAGTCACTGGTCTGATCTTTGACATCATAGCTGTTGAGCAGGGAGTTGGCAACACCAGCAAGAATTCCTGTATGAAATTCTTGTCATGTGGTTGGAACTTCATAACTAATTATTACCCTGCAATAAAATACTTTCTACTTAAGCATGTTCATTACCTTCCCCATCAACAAGAACCCTGATTAATGCAGAGGTCTTCAAGTCTATATGTGGATATTATCCAGGCATCCCTCTGACTCTTGGTGCCCTCCAGTACTGGAAAGTCAACTAGACGCAGTAGATTCCACCAGTGTTAGAAAGTTGGATGAGAAAGCCCACCTCAAGTTTAAAATTTGGTGATTTTTGAGATTAAGGACCAGAATGGGGCTGAGAGGAAATACTTCCTACATTTGCTTAAGCCAATTTTTCAGTAGAGTTTATGTCTTTCTTTGCTGAGTTAGTCATCTCACAAAAAGCACTGCATTTCTGGGATATAATGTGTCCAGCAAAGAAGTAATGGACACTATATTGAGGAATAATTGTTACTGTGTGCTCAGGCCTGTCTGACTCTTTGCACCCCATGGACTGTAGCCCACCAGGCTCCTCTGTCCATGGGATTCCCCAGGCGAGAATACTGGAGCAGGTTGCCATTTCCTTCTACAGGGTATCTTCTTGACCCAGGGATCAAACCTGCATCTCCTGCATAGGCAGGCAGATTCTTTACCACTGGGCCACCTGGTAAACCTACATAATTAAGAAGTCCTTCCCCCTCCCCTAGACCATTGCTTGTTATAGGAATACTCTCAGTGTGGAGGAGCAATCAAGAAGATTGTCTTCATCTCTCTCTTGGCTTTTTCTTCTCTGAACCTCCCCGCCAAGTCAATGTGAAGTGGGGAATTGTACTTTGTCTTAAAGGAGGTTGAATAGGACAGTAATAAAGGCATCCCTGGAGGTGAACATCCACTAATAAGAGTGGGGTGACATTGAGACATGAGTCTGCAAGGTTAACTGAGGTGAAGGAAAGGGCAGAGAAATAGGAGAAGCTAAGATTGGAGAGAAGAACTTAGAACTAAGGAGACAGTCTATTATGCAGATTGCCTGGTATTTTTAGCAGATTAAAAAAATTATAGTTGATTAACAATATTGTGTTGGTATCAGGTATACAGAAAAGTGATTCAGTTTATATATATGTGTGTGTGCATATACACACACACATACATACACATGTATCTATTCTTTTTCAAATCCTTTTCCCATTTAGGTTGTTACAGAATTTTGATCAAGACTTCTCTGTGTTCTAGTAGTCCTTGTTTGTTTTTATTTTCTTTTTAATTGAAAGATAATTGCTTTACAGTGTTGCGTTGGTTTCTGCCATACATCAACATCAATCAGCCATAGGCATACATATGACCCCTCCCTCTTGCACCTCCGTCCTACCCCACCCCACCCTTCTTGGTTGTCATAGAGCCCCAGTTTAAATGTAGTTTTGTGTATATGTCAATCCCAAATTCTCAGTTTATCCTTCCTCCCAACTCTTCCCCTTTGGTAACCATAAGTAAGTCCCTTCTGTTTTGTGAATATGTTTAAGTTCATTTGTATCTTTATTTGGTTTGTGCATATAGGCGGTATCATATGATATTTGTCTTTCTCTGTCTGACTTATTTCACTTTGGATGATTTTCTCCAGGGCTATCCATATTGGTGCAAATGGCATTATTTTATTTTTTAATGACTGAGTAATAGTTCATTGTATGCATGCACCACATCTCCTTTATCCACCCATCTACTGATGGACATTTGGGTTGCTTCCATGTGTTGGCTTGGTGAATAGTGGTGCTGGGAACATCGAGGTGCATGTATTGAACCATGACTTTCTCCAGATATAGGCCCAGGAGTTGGATTGCTGGATCATATGATAGCTCTATTTTTAAAAGGCTCTTTTAAGAAAGTGAATATGAGGTTGGTAAAATGGATGATTGAAGGTCGGAAAGAGGCAGACAGAGAATAGCTGTGAATCTACTTCAGGGGCAAACATCTGAAATACAAAGCTAGAAATGGAAAGTTCCGGATTAGTAAAAGGGTACTGGTCCAAGTTATGAAATTGTTGTGAAGCTGAGTGGAAAAAAAAAAAAAGAGCTTTAAAAAAATGAGAGTGGTCGTCAATGCCATGCCTCAATGATCTAAATAAGAATAAAAATACAAAATTATTGAGCTTAGTCATTAACCACCCTTGAGGCATAATTTCAAATACAGTTTTAAAAAATAGGTGACAAATAGCAGGAGCTGCAGCTGCACACAGACCACTCATTCTTCCTAGTTGTTTTTTAGTGGAAGTTGGCAACAGAGGTGTGACCAGCACAGAATACCCGAGGTTACTGGAAATTCTGTAGCAACTGTCTTTCTCCATCTAGACGTGATTGCATTTTCCAATGTGAGCTAAGAGGAGCTCCATGCTGTTGTTCTCATGGGCCTAGGAAAGGAAGATATCCTTTTGAGATTTTTCCATTTCGTAGTTTCTCTGATGTTATTGATCTAGCTTTCCTTCTGTTTTAAGTTGTAACTGTCTTTAAAAATGACACTATAAAGGCATTGGAATATTTAGCAGATAATGGAAAACCCAAGGGTCATAAGTGGAACTCAATATAGCTTTTTCTTTCCCACATGAAACATTTTAAGGCTAAAAAAAAGTATTTTAGCTTCCACGCCGCACAGCTTTCTCCAGACCTCTCAGCGAGGGTGAGCCCTCTTCCCTGAGGCAGTTGGTGCTGACCCTGTAACACAAAAGAACTTGCTGGCTGAGCTCAGCCTTGCTACTGGTGGCCAACATGTCCTTGAAGATCCAGACGAGCATCATAACCAACAAGAATGACCCCAAATCCATCAACTCTCGGGTTTTCATTGGAAACTTCAACACAGCTGTGGTGAAGTCAGATGTGGAGACCATCTTCTCCAAGTATGACCATGTGGCCGGCTGTTCTGTGGGCAAGGGCTATGCCTTTGTCCAATATGCCAATGAGTGCCATGCCTGGGAAGCTGTGGTGGGAGAGAATGGGCGAGTGCTGGCCGGCCAGACCCTGAACGTAAACATGGCTGGAGAGCTGAAGCCCAGCAGACCCAAGGGGCTAAAGAGAGCGGCATCTGCCATATACAGGCTCTTCGACTATCGGGGCCGCCTGTCACCAGCGCCAGTGCCCAGGGCAGCCCCTGTGAAGTGACCCCGGGTCACCGTCCCCTTGGTCCGACGTTTCAAAACCACCATACCTGTCAAGCTCTTTGCCCGCTCCATAGCCATCACCACCGGCACAGCCACGATCAAGTTAAAGAGCAGTGAGCTGCAGACCATCAAGACAGAGCTGACCCAGATCAAGTCCAACATTGATGCCCTGCTGGGGCGCTTGGAGCAGATTGCCGAGGAGCAAAAGGCCAGTCCAGATGGCAAAAAAAAGGGCGAGAGTAGCAGTGGCAGCGGCAGCAGCCGGCCCCCGGCCCCCCCGGAAGACACAGCTTCTGAGGCGGGCATGCCCCAGGGAGAAGCACAGGCTCGAGATGATGGCGATGAGGAGGGGCTGCTAACACACAGCGAGGGAGAGCTGGAGCACCGCCAGGACACGGACGCGGAGGAGGGGCCTTGCAGTAAGCAGTCTGACAGGAGCGATGGCCACCAGCAGGAGAAAGGCATGCACTGTACCAGGCCTCAAGCTGGGCACCCACCCCTGGATAGCACCCCCAGCGGGTCCCAGAGGAGGGCTGGCAGCAGGCACCACCTCCCTCACGTGTATCAGCCAGTGGCGCGTTCTCTGCAGGTGGAGTTATCAGCATCCCTTCCTCACGTACCCTCCCTGTTGGTACTGCCCAGGCCAGAGGGCAGAGCACAGTCTTCCTACACTCTGCCTCCCCTCCCCAGGACATTGCCAGGCTTGGGGTTTTTTTATAGGTTTGGAGCGGGGTGGGGCCCACAGGGAGGGGACCTTGGCAATAAAGAGATTTGATCTCTCTCCACCCTCCCCAAAAAAAGTATTTTAAGCCATAGGCTTGCATCTCTTCTAGGACTTTATTTCAGTTAGATTATTGTAAAGTGAAGTCGAAGTGAAGTCGCTCAGTCGAGTCCGACTCTTTTGTGACCCTGTGGACTGTTGCCCACCAGGCTCCTCCATCCATGGGATTCTCCAGGGAAGAATACTGGAGTGGGTTGCCATTTCCTTCT
>SJYV01010744.1:0-17578 GCA_006410875.1 Neotragus pygmaeus | reverse complement strand
TTAGCACGTGTGCAACAGTGAAATAAATCGTGCAGTGCCCTCTAGTCCGGCTGAAGGGATCAAACCTACTTGGTCTGATCAGGCTTCTGGATCCAATTGCCAATTTGCAGAAAACACAGCCAAGAAACAGGGTGAACTCTAACTGAAAATAATTCATGAAATGATACATTGGTTGTATGTGGTTTTCCGTGTCTGTGTCTGATTGTACAACAGCTTTTAAAATGAATAAATTTTTCTCTGACAGTGTTCTTTGAAAACTGATTAGATGGATTTTTCTTCATGAAATTTTTATGTGACCTAAATATTCACCTTAAAGACTTGATATTCCAAATGACAATGAAATAAGAACCACAATACAACAAGAAGGATAAAGTAAAATTACATTTAATGCAGCCAAAGGGCTTCCAGGCAGTGACTGCTTTGCCTATGAGAGGAGATATTCATTTTTTGTAGACCTACGTTGTCAATCTGGTTTACCAAAAAAAAGTGATTAGTCAACAAGTGTTAAATGCTATTGGAGATAAAAGAATATTTGGAAAGGATGGACCTCTCTTGCCAGGTTACAATCATAATTCTGGGCAGAGAACACAAAAAGTACATAAAATTAAGCAGAAAAGTGTGTCATACAATGTATGAATGCTACATGAGTTTAGAGGCCTAAAAACTTAGTGAGGGATTAGCTCATTAAGGAATTATCAGACTTAGAACTGAAGGGCATGGGTAGGATTTAGAGATAGAAGGATAGTCATGGGTCACAGCCTTAAAAAACTCAGCAGTGGCCAAAGGACTGGAAAAGGTCAGTGTTCATTCCAATCCCAAAGGGCGGTGCCAAAGAATGTACAAATTATCATACAATTTTGCTCATTTCACATGCTAATAAGATTATGCTCAAAATCCTTCAAGCTAGGTTTCAACAATATGTGAACCGAGAACTTGGAGATGTACAGGCTGAGTTTAGAAAAGGTAGAAGAACAAGAGATCAAATTGGCAATTTCTGCTGGATCATAGAAAAAAGCAAGGAAAGTCCCCTGAAACGTGTGTTTCTGCTTCATTGATTACGAGAGCCTTTGTGTGGATCACAACAAACTGTGAAAAACTCTTCAAGAGATGGGAATACCAGACCACCTTAGAAACCTGTATGCAGGTCAAGAAGCAACAGTCAGAACCTTACATGGAACAACAGACTGGTTCAAAATGGGGAAAGGAGTATGACAAGGCTGTATTGTCACCCTGTTTATTTAACTTATATACAGAGAACATCATGTGAAATGTTGGGTTGGATGAATCACAAGTTGGAATTAAGATTTCCTGAAGAAATATCAACAGCCTCAGACATGCAGTTTATACCACCCTAATGGCAGAAAGCGAAGAGGAATTAAAGAGCCTCTTAGACAGTGAAAGAGGAAAATGAAAAAGCTGGCTTAAAACTTAGCATTCAAAAAACTATTATCATGCATCTGGTCCCATCATTTCTTGGCAAATAGATAGGAAAAAAGTGGAAGCAGACAGATTTTCTTTTCTTGGGCTCCAAAATCACTACAGATGGTGACTGCAGCCACGAAATTAAAAGATGCTTTCTCCTTGGAAGGAGAGCTTTGATAAACTTAGACAGCATAGTAAAAAGCAAATATATCACTTTGCCAATAAACATCTGTACAGCCAAAGCTTTGGTTTTTCCAGCAGTCATGTATGGATGTGTGAGTTGGACCATAAAGAAAGCTGAAGGTTGAAGAATTGATGCCTTCAAATCGTGGTGCTGGAGAAGACTCCCGAGAGTCCCCTGATCAATCCAGTCAATCTGAAAGGAAATCAACCCTGAATACTCAGTGGAAGAACTGATGCTGTAGCTCCAATACTTTGGCCACCTGATGCAACAAGCTGACTCACTGGAAAAGACCCTGATGCTGGGAAAGATGGAAGACAAAAGGAGGAGAGGGTGGCAGAGGATGAAATGGTTAGATAGTATCACCAACTCAATGGACATGAATCTGAGCAAATTCTGAGAGATAGTGAAGGATAGGGAAACTTGGTATGCTACAGTCCATGGAGTGGCAAAGAGTCAGACATGACTTGGTGACTTAACAACAACAAAAGAATAAAATATCTCAGAGAAAAGATGGGTCAGGTTGAAAATACAGTGAGGAAGATCATCAAAACACTTTTCTCTTAGGAAAAATACACTTTATAGTTACTGGAGTGAAGTCATAGTCTGATTTCAAACATATATAAACTACAATGTAAACATTCATATTAGATTCAAACCACATCTAATTACTTCTTTTGGGTGAAACTGCATTTAATTTACCAATATACATATACTATATATTTATGTTTGTCTATATGTTTCTTTCTGGGCTTCCCTGGTGGCTCAGAGGTAAAGATCTGCCTGCGATGCAGGAGAAGCAGGTTCGCTGCTTGGGTTGGGGAGATCCCCTGGAGGAGGAAATGACAACACACTCCAGTACTCCTGCCTGAAAATTTTCATGGACAGAGGAACCTGACTAGGGGCAGTTCGTGGCGTTGCAAAGAGTCAGGCACAACCGAGCAACAAGCAATAATGCGTATTTCTTTATCAAGAGAGTGAGAGAGAGATCAGGAATGCCACACCTAGAGGATTAGAAGATAGAGTTTTATTTTTGATTGTGTCTTTGTTTTCAAACCTGAGAGAGGGAGGGAGCGAGAGTATGGTAGAAATATTTGGCTATAGTGTCAAAGACAATATGGCCTAGAGGATCCCAGACAGGAATCTATTTAAGTATTAATAATTCATCAAAGGAGAGGGGCCAGCACTCAGTTTAAGAGTGTTGTTAGCCTATGGAGAGCAGGCTGAGAGTTGTCAAAATTTCTGGAAACCCAGAGTTTTATGGAAAATCCACAAATTTTCAAATGTTGGGAAATGATTTAAATACAGAAAATAAACTTGTGCTGGCAAAACAAAATCATATATCTCTGAACTGAATCCAGGTCCGTGGCCCCTTGTCTATAACCTTAGATTCCTACATATACAACTACATTCAAATCTGTATGTATTTAGGGAAGAATAGGTAATAAGGTGTCGTTCTGTCCCTTCTGATGTCTGTGTCAGAAGCTTTCTCTTATCTCTTTTCTACTTTAATAAAACTTTATTACACAAAAGCTCTGAGCAATCAAGTCTCGTCACTGGCCCCAGATTGACCTCTCCTCCAGAGGTCAAGAATCCTGGCATCTTTTGTGGTTCAGCAGCAACCTTTCTCTTGGGGGCTCGTCCAGGATGCTTCAGGACAAGGTAAGGATGCTTGGAGCTCTATTTCTTTCTTCTTCTAGTGAACATGTTTTCTGCTGTACATTACTAACTCTACAGTGTGCTTGTGTGAATGAATGACATGCCCTGCGTGAAGCAGGTGAGAAATCCTGCTCTGCGGTGACCTCATACAGCTTATGGCAGAGACCCTGTTGGGGGTTTATATCAACGTGCCAATGGGCTTCCCTGGTGGCTTAGATGGTAAAGCATCTGCCTACAATGCAGGAGACCCAGGTTCAANAGGTGAGAAGTCCTGCTCTGCGGTGACCTCATACAGCTTATGGCAGAGACCCTGTTGGGGGTTTATATCAACGTGCCAATGGGCTTCCCTGGTGGCTTAGATGGTAAAGCATCTGCCTACAATGCAGGAGACCCAGATTCAATCCCTGGCTTAGGAAGATCTCCTGGCTTGGCAATCCACTCCAGTACTCTTGCCTGGAAAATCCCATGGACGGAGGAGCCTGGTAGGCTACAGTCCATGGGATCACAAAGAGTCAGACACGACCGAGTGACTTCACTTTCACTTTCCTTAGTCAAGATGTCAACAGCAATCGAGGTCTACAACAGCCAAGCAGAAACGATAAGATGTGATAAGGAGGATAAACATGAAATAATAAAGCAGGTGTCTGTTATGCAACGCTATTGGATACACTGGTTTTCCCTGGACCCCTCTAATTTAGACCAGAATTCAAAGTGAAGAATGTTTAATTTGAGCTCTGATTTTCCCACTCAGGGTTAATGCTGAAGTGTCCGTGGTCAGCCTCATCCATGTTACACTGAATTCACGCCTTCCCCTCTCTGTCCTTACCTCCCAGCTGCCCAATTTATACCCCTTCAGGGTACGTATTCTGTAAAAGTCTCTAGAGCATCACTGCACAATTGGCTTTCAGTTTGGGAAATAGGCATTCTTTCTCTCTTTTTTTAAAAAAATAAAAGTACCATATGTGATTCATTCTCATTTTACTGGCTCAAATTGTGGTCTCAGTTTGAATTACAAGAGCATGTGTACCTCATCTAGCTGCTGTCTGGCTCCTGCGCAGTGTTCATCATTCCTTTATCTCCCCCACAGTAAAGGTGAGCTCACTGACTCATTTCAATACTGACTCTTGCTAATATTGATAGCCATGGAGTCTATAGTAAGTCTCCGAGCAACGGCAGCTCCTTCCACACCATGTCCACCACCCATGGTAGAGGGTACGCTCACAAAGAGTATGGAGTTTTATCATTTACCAGCTGTTGGATTAATGAGCTACATTGAGTGCTACATTCCACAAATCCTAACCATGGTGTGTACACCTTGAGGGTGATCAAGCTTTAGTCATTTCAGTTCAGTTGCTCAGCCATGTCCGACTCTTTGCGACCCCATGGACTGCAGCACGCCAGGCCTCCCTGTCCATCACCAACTCCTGGAGTTTACTCAAACTCATGTCCATTGAGTCGGTGATACCATCTAACCATCTCATTCTCTGTCTCCCCCTTCTTCTCCCGCCTTCAATCTTCTCATCAAGTGGCCAAAGTATTGGAGTTTCAGCTTCAGCATCAGTCCTTTCAACCAATATTTGGGACTGATTTCCTTTAGGAATGGGCTAGTTGGATCTCCTTGCAGTCCAAGGGACTCTCAAGAGTCTTCTCCAACACCACAGATCAAAAGCATCAATTCTTCAGAGCTCAGCTTTCTTTATAGTCCAACTCTCACATCCATACATGACTGCTGGAAAAACCATAGCTTTGACTAGACGGACCTTTGTTGGCAAAGTAATGTCTTTAAGTGACCAAGCTTAAATTTAAATAAAAAGTGGCGATGGCTTGTTCTCAGGAAAGGTAAACAGATGTTCAGCAGAGTTGCCGCTGATAAAGGAATATTGCTAGAGCTAAGGGTCTTTAAAGACGTTTAAATCTAGTGTGTTGCTGTTTTTAGTTGGTAATTTGAACATCAGGCAAGTTCACTGACATTTCTAAAGTAACACAGAGCTACCCAGCACATAAAAGACCCAAGACAGCTTCATCTCCCCCTTTTCAAGAAGCCTCTCGTTATGCCCTTCACAGTCTCTGTGCTAACATTTCTGGGGCCTTCTCTGGCCTCTGTACAGTGCTTTTGTCAAACTGCATCTGGATTTCCTGAGGAAGCAGTAGGATCTTTTCAGGTTCAGTTATTAGTTGCTTCCCTAGTAGCTCAGACAGTAAAGCATCCACCCACAAGGCAGGAGACCTGGGTTCAATCCCTGGGTTGGGAAGATCCCCTGGAGAAGGAAATGGCAACCCACCCCAGTATTCCTGCCTGGAGAATCCCATGGACAGAGGAGCCTTGCAGGCCTAGAGTCCACGGGGTAGCAAAAAGTCAGACACAACTGAGCAAGCAACACTTTCACTTTCAGTTATTAGTGGCTTTGAACTCCTTTTACATTGTCATGGAGGCATTTCATTTAAGTGTGTGCTGAGGGGGAAAGATGCTGTGAGATGTGAAACAAGGGAGAAGGAAGCTTTGTATTTCTGCCCCTTACAAAAGAATGTCATTTGTGAGTGTATCACTAGAGGGCACTGTGGAGCTATTTTTCTGCACATGCTCAGAGCTCAACTTTAAAAAAAGTAATCACAAAAGAATTGCCTAGAATTGTTCCCTCTTTAGACACATCAAATGAATTAAACACATTTAATATTATCATAATGAATTCCAAATGAATTAATCATTAATTATGGTCAGACCCCATTGTTCTGGAATACATTTAATGACAATTATGAGAGTAAATTTATTTTTTGGATTTGCTAAAATGTTACAGATATTTAGGCTTGAAAACATGTCTATTGCCTCTTGAAAAATGATATACAGCAGTATTCTCTCATTTTAACTTACTCTGACTGAATCGTACTGACAGAACTTGAATTTTGGTGGATGTCCATGGG
The DNA here is from genome assembly GCA_006410875.1 of Neotragus pygmaeus. NCBI lineage: Eukaryota > Metazoa > Chordata > Mammalia > Artiodactyla > Bovidae > Neotragus > Neotragus pygmaeus. The sequence continues at coordinate 11,397 of SJYV01010744.1, read as the reverse complement.
GATTATTTTTAATTATGGATATTCTGGGTGTTCANTCCAAAACAGATGGCTTCTGGCCAGTATCTTATTTGTGGCCAGCAAAGAAAGAAATAAACATACATTTATTGATTACAGGGGTTGGACAAGGAATGGGCAACAGGAAGATTTTTTGGGTCTTCTTCCCCAGAGACTAGGTAGGTGAGAGAGCAGTTGTTCTGAGAGTTTTTGTTGAGGGTTGCCTGAAGGTAGTAAAATGCATGCATCTCATGGGGCTGAGAGAATCAAATGACTTGCAGACAGCTCCTTGGGGGCTGGACCAAGAAGCTGTGCTTAGTAACAGAAGCCAGTAAGAAGAACATCATTATTTTTAATTAATATTTGGTGTGAATTAAATGCCACCGGCATGTGCTAGATTGACAGCCCACAGACCTTTATTCACTGCAGATTATGTACTTTGCTCAGTGGTCCCATCAATGCCAAGTGCTTGTCGGGGCCCAATCTCCATGTCCCTACATCTTTCGCCCTCTGTGAGCACTGCCAACAAGTCAATTAGAGAAAATTAGAGTGGTAACTGTCTGCCTAGTGCAGACGCCGGCTCACTGCAGAGAAACCGGGTGACCCGAGGCACATAGTAGAGGCCACCGGATCCCTGTCGGAAGGTAGATGTGACTGGACATCTCTGACCCCACTGGACCTGAAATGTTTAATTAAGGGTAATGGGTGGGCAGCAAACACAGCCGATCGCACTGATCTCTTAAAAGGGTGAGCAACTCACATTCAAGAAAGATGCAATTTATATAGCACATTCAATATTCAATTCTACCCCATCATACACACGCGTTTGCAAATTTAATTAACAGCTAATCTAACTGACATCCTTTGAAGGTTTTCTTCCTTTCTTCCTTCCTCCTTTACTCTTTCTTTCTCTTTTCCAGGAGCACTATCCAGAGAATGGTCAGATTACAACATCCCTGGTTCATTAACCAGTCTTACTGGTACCAGACTGCACATCCCAAAACCTACCAGTTCATGAAAAATGAACCCAAAGAGACTGTGCGACAAAACCTCTCACTTCCATATTTGTTATCCTTCATCTATTCATTTGTTCCTTTGCACATCAATTATCATTTAATGTCGTGTGTGTGTAAGGACAAGGTTATATGTTTTCTAGGGTATGTAAGGGTTGAAACAAGCAAGTCATTTTTCGCCTATCTTTTAATGGAGAAGCTATGTTAGAAGTTAAAAAAAAAAAAATAAGAGCAGAAGTGTTCTGGAGTCAGCAAGGCTGTGTGGAGAAGATGGAAGTTTTGCTGACTCTTCCAATGAAGAAAGGTTGAGGCAAGAGAGTGAAAGAATCAAATACAAGTAAACCAGGCAAGGTGGTTGTAGAATCAGGCGTGTTAAAATGAAAACCCGACAGTTTCCTTTCCTCCTTCTTTTTCTCCCTCTCCCCCAGCCTCCTCCCAGTTGTAGTATTAGTTGGATGTCTAATTAGGCATTAGACATTCATTCACTACAGTAAGTCCCCTACATACGAACCTCTAAGCTGCGAATTTCAAAGGTGCGGACGTACATTCGCATGTCCAGTCACGTAAGTTAGTTCCTGTGTCTAGTGTACATTGTCACGTGCGTGCATCCTCTACAAGCGGCTGTGATTTTGTGGACTTTACAAGTCCTGCATAGACGACAGCAGTACAGTATCTTTATTTCAAGCCCAGCATGGAGAAGGAAATGGCAACCCACTCCAGTAATCTTGCCTGGAGAATACCATGGACAGAGGAGCCTGGTGGGCTACAGTCCACGGGGTCGCAAAGAGTAGGACGCGACTAAGCGACTTCACTTTCACTTTCATGTCTGGGAGCAAGCATAAAGGCAGCAACAATATAGCTGGTACTGCTAAGAAGTGCCAAGCAATAATGATGGAAACAAAAGTGAAAATAATTGAGGGAGCAGAGCAAGGTAAAGAGCTGGAGCTAGAACTGCGAGAGGACTTCACGCTGTGCGTCACGAGCCACTTCCTAATGAAGGCCTGATGGAACTGCAGGCCCAGAGAAAGGACAAAGAGAGACAAGAGGGAGAAACAAGCAACTGGAGAGATTCATGATGGCAAGAGATTCAGGAAAGGGCAAGGGGATTTTTACTCGAGAAGGCACTGTTAAAGTTTGAGGCACAGGACCTGAGTGCTGAATAGTGCGTGGTGCATGAAGGTTGCAACAGCTGTTCAGAATGCAATCCAGGGCTGCCATGTCATCCATGATGAGAAAAAATAAAATAGAGCTACTACATCGCTGGATCAGTTTTTCAAGAGGGTAGACAGAACTGAATCCAGCAAGGAAGCTACGCCATCACATCAGGAGAGAGTGAGATCGCAGCTCGCTCTCCGTCTCCTATCACTGACAACCCTTCAGCTCTCCTGTTTCCCGCTCCCCTCTCCCCTGTCCTGTCAGTGACTCTTCACACATGCCAGCCCCTCTATGCCAGCTGCTGGACTGAGCCACTGTACACTTCAAGGTATTGCACTGTAAGATTTAAATGTGTTATTTTTTGTGGGTTTTTTTTTTTTTGGTGTGTTTTATGTGTGTGAAAAGTACTATAAACCTATGGCCGATGTGCTAGCTGGGTATCTAGGCTAGCTGTGTTGGACTTATGCACAAACTGGACTTTAGGAACATGCTCTTGGAATGCGATTCCTTTGTGGGCAGGGGACTTCCTTTACCTCCTATCCTTTTTTTAATCCTTCCCTCAGTCCAGTGTCTGGCATACAGGAGGTACTCGGCAAATATCCATTGAGTAGATGAAACGATCACCCCTTTTTGTAGATAAGCAGGAGAATTTTTAACTCCAAAGCTTAGCCCTTTATTCTTGTCTTTTACTGAATAAAGAGATGGTGAGTGGAATCACATTTTGAACAAGTTTCAAGTTGTGCTTTTAGAAATATTAATTCCCCAGAAGTAGGTANCAGAGGGAACGCAGCACAGAGCCCGAAATTCATTGCAAGCCGAGGGCGGAACGCAGCCTGGAACTCGGCACAGGGTGACCGTGGCACACAGCATGGACCTGGGCTTAGGGCGAACACGGCACACAACCTGAACCTCAGTGAAGGGCGACCGCGGCACACAGCCCAAAAATCTGTGCAGGGACACCATGGCACAGAGCTTGGAACTCGTCGCTAGCCAACCGCGGAATACAGCCTGGACCTCCGCACTGGGCGAATGTGGCACACAGGCCGGACCTCTGCGCCGCACACAGCCTGAACTTCAGTGAAGGGTGATTGTGGCACACAGCCCGGAACTCGACGTAAGCTGACAAAGGAATACTGCCCAGACCTTGGTGCAGGGCTACCGTTGCATACAGCCCCAACCTCAGTGAAGGGCGACAGCAGCACACATCCCAGAAATCTGTGCAGGGCGACAGGGGCACTCAGCCTGGAACTCGTCGCTAGTTGACTGCAAAACACAGCCAGGACCGTGGTGCAGGGCAACCACGTAAAACAGGCCAGACCTCGTAGCAGAGCTACCACAGCACACAGCCCAGACTTCGGCGAAAGGCAACTGAAGCACATAGCCCAAAACTCAGTGAAGGACAACCGCATCACACAGCCTGGAACTCATTGCTAGCCGACCGCGGAACACAGCCCGGACCTCAGCTCAGGGTGAAGGTGGCAAACAGGCCGGACCTCGGGGCAGAGCGAACGTGGAACACAGGCCGACCTCAGTGCAGTGCGACCATGGCACACAGGCCGGACCTCAGGGCAGGGCGACCAGGGCACACAGTCCGAACCTCAGTGAAGGGCGACCACGGCACACAGCCCAGAAATCTGNTTGTATATAATAAGGATCGTGTATAAATAACCTGTAGTATGGAGGATTCTTGCTTTAAGCCTCCGGGAAGCAAAGCATTCCTTCAGATAGTCTTCCGAATAATCGTTTTCCTCTTTGTTTCCTCCTGAAGTAACTGGCTCTCTTGGGGTTATTTAGGTTCGGAATGGAGACAGTGACATGAAAGTCGCTCAGTCACGTCCGCCTCTTTGTGACCCCGTGGACTATATACAGTCCATGGAATTCTCCAGGCCAGAATACTGGAGTGTGTAGCCTTTCTCTTCTCCAGGGGATCTTCCCAGCCCAGGGATCGAACCTGGGTCTCTCACACTGCACGCAGATTCTTTACCAGCGGAGCCTCCAGGGAAGCCCAGATGGGAGACAGTCTGCCTAGAACTGCTGGCTGTCTCTCGGTGAGTGCTACCGAAGGTGTGTGATATCTTCCATCACATTTAAGAAAAGCAGACTTTCATGTGTACTGTGCTTTGACTTTAGAAAATAGCTTTTCATCAGTTTTGTCAACAGTGTTACAGTGAAGTCAGGGCAGGGATGGTCACGCCTGTCTTAGTCACGTAGAGACTGAGACCCAGTTGCCATCACCTCAGCCAGAGAAGACCCAGGAAGACCTGACTTCCACGTGCCCAGACATGCTTCTCCACAGCACCAGGATGGGAAGGTCTGGGGTTTGCTCGGAACTGTTCTGCAGAGCAGGCTTTAGTCGCCAGTTAGGGCAAAAATAAACATCCGTCACCTCTTGGGTCGGTGAGGTATGTTTTGGCAGCCAGCCCTCAGAGTCGGAGAAACAATTAAATGCTCAGATTATAAAGTGCCACAAACAGCTTACAAATGGGGCACTTAATGAAATGATTTCTCAGCAAAACTTTACATCAGGGAATCACCAGAGACTGTACAACCACACACAGAGGTTTCCCTCTTTTCATTCACATTTCTCAGGAAGATAATGAGTGAAATAAAAGGCCAAGGTGAAAATATTGTATGACCATGTTAAGGACTCAATTAGTCAGAAACACAAACACCATTTGCTTAGTTAATTCAAGCAAACATCATTACTCTGGCTTAAAAATAATTCAGACTGACCTCCTAGCATAAAGGAGAAACAGAAGAATAAAATAAAATGTACTTTGGTTAGGCACTGGAAGAGGAAGTATATCTTTCCCTTTTATAAATATTTTATATCTTTCCTTCACTTACACATCTTGTCTCCTTTTTCTATACTTCTGGGTTCTTCTCTTCCTAACTCTCCTATTTATTCTGGGCTTTTGAGAGAGGGGATGGAAACTAGAAAGTAGAAGAGAAATATAAATAGAACAAAGAGAAAGAATAATAAGTGCATGAATACAGAGGTGCTGAGGAAAGAGGCCAGATTCCAGTGTAAGGAGGAGAGTTTCTGCTTACGAGCACTCGTGGTACCGGCTATCAACGTGGCCATGCTTTATCACACTTATCTCACCCTACAGGTGGGTACCGTGATGGTCCCCACACCCAGGATGAGAGAATTCAGCCTTAGCAATGGTCACAGAGCTCATGAATTAGCAGCAGTCAGATTCAAAGCTGGATCTGCCCTACTTCTGAGCCCACCCACCTTCCGGTCACTGTGGGATAAAGACTGAATAAGACAACGGATGCAAAAGGCCCTAAATGGTTTACACTCTTGTTTGAAGCAGAAAAGTAGAAAGAATGACACANAACAGTGTTACAGTGAAGTCAGGGCAGGGATGGTCACGCCTGTCTTAGTCACGTAGAGACTGAGACCCAGTTGCCATCACCTCAGCCAGAGAAGACCCAGGAAGACCTGACTTCCACGTGCCCAGACATGCTTCTCCACAGCACCAGGATGGGAAGGTCTGGGGTTTGCTCGGAACTGTTCTGCAGAGCAGGCTTTAGTCGCCAGTTAGGGCAAAAATAAACATCCGTCACCTCTTGGGTCGGTGAGGTATGTTTTGGCAGCCAGCCCTCAGAGTCGGAGAAACAATTAAATGCTCAGATTATAAAGTGCCACAAACAGCTTACAAATGGGGCACTTAATGAAATGATTTCTCAGCAAAACTTTACATCAGGGAATCACCAGAGACTGTACAACCACACACAGAGGTTTCCCTCTTTTCATTCACATTTCTCAGGGAGATAATGAGTGAAATAAAAGGCCAAGGTGAAAATATTGTATGACCATGTTAAGGACTCAATTAGTCAGAAACACAAACACCATTTGCTTAGTTAATTCAAGCAAACATCATTACTCTGGCTTAAAAATAATTCAGACTGACCTCCTAGCATAAAGGAGAAACAGAAGAATAAAATAAAATGTACTTTGGTTAGGCACTGGAAGAGGAAGTATATCTTTCCCTTTTATAAATATTTTATATCTTTCCTTCACTTACACATCTTGTCTCCTTTTTCTATACTTCTGGGTTCTTCTCTTCCTAACTCTCCTATTTATTCTGGGCTTTTGAGAGAGGGGATGGAAACTAGAAAGTAGAAGAGAAATATAAATAGAACAAAGAGAAAGAATAATAAGTGCATGAATACAGAGGTGCTGAGGAAAGAGGCCAGATTCCAGTGTAAGGAGGAGAGTTTCTGCTTACGAGCACTCGTGGTACCGGCTATCAACGTGGCCATGCTTTATCACACTTATCTCACCCTACAGGTGGGTACCGTGATGGTCCCCACACCCAGGATGAGAGAATTCAGCCTTAGCAATGGTCACAGAGCTCATGAATTAGCAGCAGTCAGATTCAAAGCCGGATCTGCCCTACTTCTGAGCCCACCCACCTTCCGGTCACTGTGGGATAAAGACTGAATAAGACAACGGATGCAAAAGGCCCTAAATGGTTTACACTCTTGTTTGAAGCAGAAAAGTAGAAAGAATGACACAAGACAGAAATCATTTCAGGACTTTACCTCTCCTCAAGTTAAGCAAAGCCCAAGTGGAATGTTTTAGCTTTTAGTGTCTGAGACGTGTGTTTCTGTGCGTCTGTGTGTGCGAGCGTGTCTAGCCTGCTCAATCTGTCAGCTTCCATATTCACTCAATTTCCTGCCTTCATCTGGGCAATGTGTCTTGCTATTTGATTGCTGACCTTTACTTAATCAGGATGCTAAACAAATGATACTCAAACATTTAAGTGACATACAGCCGGCACACACATATGTGTGTATTTATTTATAATTACAGTGGTTATTTCTGTATATGTATTTTTGCTTCTGCTTTCTTCATTATCTTCAGATTAAGTTCCATTTACAGCAAGCCGCAAAGTATTGTAAAATAGTGTTATATTGTGAATGATGTAAATGTTCCATAACTACTCTATACAGTCTGGTAGCCACTAGCCACATGTGACTCTTGACCACTTAAAATGTAAGTAGCATGACTCAGTTCAGTTCAGTTCAGTTTAGTTGCTCAGTCATGTCTGACTCTTTGCGACCCCATGAATTGCAGCACGCCAGGCCTCCCTGTCCATCACCAACTCCCAGAGTTCACTCAGACTCACGTCCATTGAGTTAGTGATGCCATCCAGCCATCTCATCCTCTGTCGTCCCCTTCTCCTCCTGCCCCCAATCCCTCCCAGCATCAGAGTCTTTTTGAATGAATCAACTCTTCGCATGAGGTGACCAAAGTCCTGGAGTTTCAGCTTCAGCATCATTCCCTTCAAAGAAATCCTAGGGCCGATCTCCTTCAGAAGGGACTGGTTGGATCTCCTTGCAGTCCAAGGGACTCTTTATTTTTTTTTGTTTTCATTTTATTTAACTTTAATTAGTTCAAGTTTAGAGAGATACTTGTGGCTAGTGGCTTCCGTGGTGGGCAGCGCACCTGTACAGAAGCTCTGTTTACCTTTCTGTCCCATGGTGTTGAAATAGTTACTAAGGTCTTATGGACAATGCCAAGGGAAAATGCAGCAGGTTCAATGTGAAGTTCTTTGCTGCTATTTTTCTCTTTAAATGTGGAGTGACTCACTACATATACATAGTATACTTTCATAGTCTGGGCTAAAGTTTAATAGATTATATGCATATATTGCATACACATATCATATATATATGTATTGCACACACATACCACATATATGCATACATATATCATATATGGGGCTTCCCTTATAGCTCAGTGGGTAAATATATGGGAATATCATATATATATACATATATGCACATACATATATGTCACATTTACATCATATATATTGCAAGCATATATACANTATATTGCACACACATACCACATATACACACATATATGCATACATATATCATATATGGGGCTTCCCTTATAGCTCAGTGAGTAAATATATGGGAATATCATATATATATACATATATGCACATACATATATGTCACATATACATCATATATATTGCAAGCATATATACATAAATATGTGTATAAATACATATACATATATCACACCTGAAGGTAAAAAACAAAGCATCTGCCATGGATCTGATTCATATATATATATATATATATTATATATATACACACATATACATATATATGGTGTATCTTTATACACACACATATGTATATCTTAATTGAGTCTATCTTCATGGCAATAAGGTTGCAACTGATGAAACTTTTGAGCATTCAACTTTTACAATTCTATGCTTTGAAATCTGGGTTTGTTGCTCATCTGAATGTGTACTTGACTCAAGAAAATATGTTCAGATGGAAATTAACTTCATTAATAAAGAAAAGGGACATTACAGTAATCACAAGTCTAAGTGACTATAAACTTGAACTCATTTTTAACCTCATGTTTTAATAAGCCATGAGGAAATGAAGTCACAAGAGTTAGGTAAGAATAAAGGCCTGGTGAAAATAATAACCACCAATGAAAAATGGCACAAGGAAATCACATTTGGCCATTTGATCATAAACAAATATAGTTTCTGATTTATGTTCTTTAGAAAATCAACTAGTATTTTAATTACTCACTCAGATTGTGTTGGGCTCAGGGGATAGAAGAAGAAGAGAAAAAAAAAATTAGATGAAACCAAATGGACTTAAAATGAATGGAGCCAAGGTTAAGTGAATGTCAGCATTGACAGCAACAGTTACTAGATGTATGGGGAAAATAAAACATGCCATCATTATCAGGAAGACAGGAAATGAGAACTAAAAATACACCTGTTGATCCCAGCCAGATATACTGAATTAAAACATTACTGGTATAGATTTGGGTTTTAATAAAAAATTTTGTATATGGAGTGGTTTACATTGATCTAGACTGTAATAGAATTGCATGTCTGGAAAATTCTGCTGAAAGGCTGTAAACAAAGGGAAATGATAAACAGCAACCTATCCAGTTGTGGGCAGACACATGTGGTGAGGCTAGGCTTCCTCCAGCGTCTTGCTTAGTGAGAGCTAGGAAAAGAGTAAGTAATCACAGGAGAACATTCAGAGATGGAAACCGAGAGGGGTGTAAGCCTGAAGCCTGCGGCAGGATGGCATTAGTGATTTCACAGGCACCCGGCCTTCAGGGAGAATCACTGGGCATTCAGGGTCAAGGCTCAGAAGGATAGAGTTTTTCCTTCTGGATAGATGTCACCCCAAAATGTAAACAATTCAGTAAGAATCCAGAGAGAGTGGAAAGGCCATGGAGTATATAGACCTGAATTGGAAATGAACTTGACTACTTAAGAGACAATCTTGAGCAATTTTCTCGACTTTTCTCAGTTCCATCCTTGTCAGTTTTAAAATCTGGTATTGTGAATGATATTATCTTCATTTAAAATATATGTTGAAATTGGTATAGCCACTATGGAGAACATGACGGTTCCTTAAAAACTAAGAGTAGAGTTACTGTATGATCCAGCAGTCCTCCCCTGGGCATATATTCAGCAACAGCTCCACTTCAAAAAGATAGATGCACCGCAGTGCTCATGGCAGCACGATTTATGATAACCAAGACATGGGAGCATTTTCCATCAACAAACAAACGGATAAAGAACATGCATTGTGTATAACCCCCCCAACACAAACATACAGTGGAATATTATTCAGCCATAAAAAAGAATGAAATAATGCCATTTGAAGCAATGTGAACGGACCTAGAGGTTATCACACTAAGTGACGTAAATCAGACAGAGGAATACAATTAACATATGATATCACTTAGACACAGAATCTAAAAGAATTGATAAAAGTGGACTTATTTACAAAATCAAAATAGACTCACAGATATGGGTTAAAAACTTATGGTATCAAAGGGGAAGGATAGGGAGGAGTATTTAAATTAGGAATATGAGATTAACATACACAGACTATCATTTAAATTAAAAGATGCTTGCTCCTTGGAAGACCAACCTAGACATCATATTAAAAAGCAGAGACATTACTTTGCCAACAAAGGTCTGTCTAGTCAAGGTTATGGTTTTTCCAGTGGTCATATATGGATGTGAGAGTTGGACTATAAAGAAAGCTGAGGGCCAAAGAACTGATGCTTTTAAACTGTGGTGTTGGAGAAGACTCTTGAGAGTCCTTTGGACTATAAGGAGATTCAACCTGTCCATCCTCAAGGAAATCAGTCCTGAATATTCATTGGAAGGACTGATGCTGAAGCTGAAACTCCAATACTCTGGCCACCTAATGAGAACTGACTCATTGGAAAAGACCCTGATGCTGGGAAAGATTGAAGGCAGGAAGAGAAGGGGATGATAGAAGATGAGATGGTTGGATGGCATCACCGACTAAATGGACATGAGTTTGAGTAAACTCAGGGAGTTGGCAATGGACAGGGAGGCCTGGTGTGCTGCAGTCCATGGGGTTGCAAAGAGTCGGACACAACTGAGCAACTAAAGTGAATTATTATTTATAAAATAGATAAACAAGGACCTACTGTATAACATAGGGACCTATATACACTATCTTGCAATAACCTATAATACATATATATGTTGTTTAGTTGCTAAGTTTTGTCTGACTCTTTTGTGACCCCATGGACTGTAGCCCACCAGGCTCCCCTGTCCATGGATTCTCCAGGCAAGAATACTGGAGTGGGTTGCCAACCCAGAGATCGAACCTGCATCTCCTGCATTGGCAGGTGGATTCTTTACCACTGAACCATAACCATAACCATCAGGGAAGCCCTGTATATATAGAGAGAGACACACACACACATTAAAATAATATATGTGTGTATGCGTGTGTGTGTGTATAAAATCACTATGCTGTACACCTGAACTAACACAACATTGTTAATCAACTTCACTTCCCCCCAAAAGCTGTAAATAATGCTTGAAAGGGAGCTTCACAAAAGAAGATGTAGAAATGGTTAATAAGCACACGAAAAAGGAAAATGTAAGTTAAAACCACAACCCAGTGAGATGCCATCTCACTAATAGCACAGAATGTTGAGAGTCTGGAGCAACTAGAAGAATGTAGTGTTTCTAGTTGAAATGTAAAATGCTAACCTTGGAAAGCTATTTAGCAATTTCCTTTAAACATATTCTCACCACACAACCCAGCAAGTCCCTCACAGATATTTAACCAAGGGAAATAAAAACATACTTCCACAAAAAGTCCTTCATAGAATGTCTGAAGTGAAGTGAAAGTAGCTCAGTCATGTCCACTCTTTGTGGCCCCATGG
>SJYV01010740.1:0-16040 GCA_006410875.1 Neotragus pygmaeus | reverse complement strand
ACATTTCTGGGCTTCAGTCTGGCAGCTGAGAAAAGGAAGGTTTCTTTAAATTTGAAGTCAAGAATTGAGTTTAAATTTGTATGGCTCACGAACAAAATGCTTTTTATGCATTGACTGTATCATGGGTGGCCAGGGTATAGGGGAAAGACCTACATTCAGGAACATGGCCTGGTGTCTTAGCTTTGTGACCTTGCACAAGACATGGACGTAAAAGGTCGTAAAAGGATCACAATAATTTCAGAGGGATATCTTCCACTTTCGGAAGTAAACCCTCTGAAACCTCTTTGTAAACCCTACAGTTCCATGAGAAAGAATGTTCTATCATGATTCTCAGAATGGAAGCTTTAGCCTGGTTTGTTCCATCTTCACTTGTTATTGCTTTCAAAAAAAGAAAAAAAAACACAGAAATTGCTCATTGTATTCAACTAGGAGATGGGAATGCCTTCTTCCATATCTTTCTTTGGGACATCTCCCCCTTCTCCCTTGCTGGAGACCAGCCTTTCTCCTAACAGAGGTCTGAGGCTCCCAGCCCGGGCAGGCAGCCACACCTGTCTGTGTAGGTGGAACTCCACCCCTGGAAGCTTCATTTGCTGTCCTAGTTACTCCCTATTGTCTCCACAGCCCAAGCTGTGAACTCACAACTACACGCTACCTTCTGGAGGCTCTACCCCAGCCCCGCCACAGCAGATGCTGTTTGGGAAGAATTGAAGAAACTGCTATAAACATTGGGGGGAACTCGACTAGCATCACTGGTGAAGCTCTGCCCACAAAGCTGCTCAGGGAGGATTCTTCTGGGCGTGGGAGGGACAATAGGAAAAGGACTCCTCAAGCTAGTCTCCTTTTTTGAAATGTTTTTATTTTCTCTCTCTATATATATATTTTTAACTGAAGTCTATAGTTGATATACAATGTTGTGCTAATCTCTGCTATATAGCAAAGTGATCTGGTTTTATGCATACATTCTTCTTTTATATTCTTTTCCAATTATGGTTTATCATAGGATATTGATATAGTTTTCTGTGCTATATAGTAAGATCTCATTGTTTATCCATTTTATGTATAAATGCTTACATCTGCTAACCCCAACCTCCCACTCCATCCTACCCCNAAAATATTGGAGTTTCAGCTTCAACATCAGTCCTTCCAATGAACACCCAAGACTGATTTCCTTTAGGATGGATTGGTTGGATCTCCTTGCAGTCCAAGGGACTCTCAAGAGTCTTCTCCAACACCACAGTTCAAAAGCATCAATTCTTTGGTGGTCCGCTTTCTTTATAGTCCAACTCTCACATCCACACATGGCCACTGGAAAAACCATAGCCTTGACTAGTTGAAGTTTTGTTGACAAAGTAATGTCTCTACTTTTTAATATGCTGTCTAGATTGGTCATAACTTTCCTTTCAAGGAGTAAGCGTTCTTTAATTTCATGACTGCAATCACTGTCTGCAGTGATTTTTGGAGCCCCCCAAAATAAAGTCTGACACTGTTTCCACTATTTCCCCATCTATTTGCCATGAAATGATGGGACCAGATGCCATGATCTTTATTTTCTGAATGTTGAACTTTAAGCCAACTTTTTCACTCTCCTCTTTCATTTTCATCAAGAGGCTCTTTAGTTCTTCTTCACTTTCTGCCATAAGGGTGGTATCATCTGCATATCTGAGATTGTTGGTATTTCTCCTAGCAGTCTTGATTCCAGCTGGTACTTCCTCCAGCACAATGTTTCTCATAAAAGCAGCTACAGAAAAATAAATATTGGATTTTCAATAGAAGTATCAATCCAGGCTTATCTTATGGGATCATTTTGTTTAATTTTGGTAATTTATTCATATTAATGTCATATAACCATGCATTTTGTTAAACTTCTGAGGCTTCACCACTGCCCAGTGATTTGAAATTTAACAGCTTACTTGAAGCTCATAGACAGTAATTGCCAAGATTTTTCTTCAAGGAGGACATTTTTGAACAACTTAGGGGAAATTTGGTATTTGACAGCTTCTCTTTACTTTTTCTTACTCAGAGATGGTCCTAGTCAATGACCAAATAGGACTGAATCACAAGCCCTTGGCATTGAACCTAACATGGTCTGCCTTTTATAGGCAATCTTTGCTGGAAATTTCCCTTCACCTAGGAAAGGCTGTCAGATCTTCTTCATGGTCCAACAACCCCTCTTGACCAAATTTACTTTCTTCATTTTCTATGTATAATCCCATCCCTATCACATGTTTGAACATTTAACTGTATCTCAGTATTTCCTTTACTGGAAGACAAAATTTCCAGTTGTTATTTCAGAAAGCAAAGATCAAGGCAGAATTGGGGATGCAATGATTCATTTGGCTGGCAACAATGTCACTATGCTAGGAACTTTGTGGGGTAGGTTAGTCCTGGAAAAAAGTGCCAGCTCAATTGCTAGTACTTTCATAGGTAGTGACTTGAGAGAATGTCCAATAAAAAGAAAGACTCTGGTCTGTGCAGTGGAAAAATTTGAGGATGCAGGAGTGAGGGGAAGAGGAGATAGGAAAGTCCCATACAAGCAAAATAGAAGAGGTTGGTGTTTATTAAATTATCCTGACACTCTACAGAAGGAAAATGGAAATCTTAACAAATAACTATAAACTAAGTGGGAAGGCCAGATAATTTCACTGATAGTGTACAAGGAGAAAAAAAGAAGCTGAACACCAAATGTAGGATTTACTAATCAGAATGGCTAAATTTCAGCTTCCCAGGTGGCACTAGTGTTAAAAACTTCCCTACCAATGCATTGGAATAAGAGATGTGGCTTTGATCCCTGGGTTGGGAAGATCCTCTAGAGGAGGGCATGGTAACCCATTCCAGTCTTCTTGCCTGGAGAATCTCATGGACAGAGAAGCCTGGCAGACTACAGTCCATAGATGTGCAAAGTGTCAGACATGACTGAAGAAACACAGCATGCATGCACATGGCTAAATTTCAAAGCTGATATGATGGTCAACTAAGACAGTTCTACAATTTCAGTATCTGGCCCTGGAAAGTGGCAAAATGCCTGGCTCTCTGGTAAAGGATTTGGAAAGGAAAAAGTTTTAAGATTAAAGGATATATGTAGTCAAGTAGATGAATATATGGGAGTGTGGACAATATGTAAATGCTATAGTATTACAGTTCTATGCCTTCAAGATAATATCCACCCCGGAAGAAATTCTAAATGGCCCAATAGCTTAAATGAAATTAGCCAGCTTTTGCTATCAGTGACACTAGAACTGGTGCAACATACTCATGCAATGAATGTCCATAAAAGTAACCAATTTATTTTAATAAGAATAGATATTTGTTCCTACATTTATCTTTCCTATTGGTGGAGATTCAACCAGAACCATTACTAGAGTATTTACAGAATTTAACACATCATAATATACAAACCGGGGGTCATTTTCACAACAAAAGATGTATGAGAATGAAATCAATTGGTCCTATCGCATGTTGCAGCGCCCTGAGGCAGCTGATCTCAGAGAATGCTGGAATCAACTCCTAAATGTGCAATTGAAATTCCAGCTCAGAGAAAGTACTCAGAGTTTATGTAGTGTGACCATTCAGGTCACAATATATTTATGAAATTAGAATCTCTTATGATGTTCTCTTCCCAAGAGGAAGGATATATGGCACTAGGAATCAATAAGTGGAAATAGGCCTTGCCATCATTTTCAGTGACTCATTGGCAGATTTGCTTCTTCTCACAAAATATGGCCTCTGTAGAGATGGAAGTTCTAAACCTAAAAACATGTATATACTTGCCAGGCACCATGGAATAGTTCTCACTGGAACTACATGTTACCTGTTACAGTTGCTACCAGTTCAGCAACTGAAAACCTCACATGGTTCAACAGTTTTAAGTGTGAGTAAACTAGAGTTGGGTGGTAAATGGAGTCCTGGCCCTGATCCAGCATACAGTGAGTTGAGAGTTTTTGGATCTACTCAGTGATCATTCCTTCAGTCTCTGAATATATAATTGAGACTGATATACTTGGTAGCTGGAGTAACCCCCATACCAAATTAAGAATTATCTCAATAGGAGAGATCTATTTTAGTAAGAAAACTGAGAGGAAATATTTGAAACTATCTTCCTCTGGTCAAGATAGTAAATAAAAATTAATACTGCACTGAGGTGGAGGCAGTGTAGACTACTTCTAACTTTAAAGTTTTAAAAGATATAGGAGTGGTAGATGCTATCCATCTTCTTTTAATTTGTATTCTTATCCTTTGAGAGAAACACATTGTCTCTGAGAATGGCAATAGATTACCAGATGTTCAATAAAGTTGGAATGCCAATCCCAGATGAGGTTGTAGTACTGTTGCTAAAGCAGTTAACTATGGTATAAGGTGCCAGGTGTGTAACTATTGATTTGTCAAATACATTAATTTCTACCCAATTAAGAAACAGAATCAGAAACAGATCTCATTAAGACAAAATGAATGTATACAACATTGTCCCTTTTTTTTTAACTTTCCCATTTTGCTAAAATCTGGTCCTAAGAGAATTTAATAATCTGTATTTTCCTCAGAGTATAACAATATCATGGCAGTCAGGCAGGATAATGAAGAAGTGACTAATGCATTGGGAATTCTTGGCACAACACATACCCTACAAATGTTGGGAAATGAACTGTACAAAGATTCAGAGGTCTGTCACTTAAGTAAAATTTTTCATGGCAAGTTGACGTTCTAGTAGCAAGTTAAAGCTCTAGACAAAATTTCCTTGATCAGAAATACACCCAAAAATCAGAATACCCCAGTGCCTATTAAGTGATAATTTTGGGGATACTAGATACTCAACAGTAAAATCATAGCCAGACAAATGCAAGACAATCACTAAAATAAAGAAAGAAAATCAGAAACAGACCATCTACCCTGAATACGTAATGCAACTAGAAAGAAAACACTCATGCTTGGTAAGGAAGAGGACTGTGAGTTTCTGCCCACAATAATGTCCACAGTCTATGGGGAGACAGAGTTACATATACTCACAAACATTTTCTCCATGTGATGAAATGGAAGAGTTAGTTTTACTGAGAGTCACATTTTCCATGGCTTAGCATTTTCATTCAGTCTTTCATTACTATCAGTAGCTGCACTGCAAAAATGTCTTTGACAGAGGAGCTTGCTCTTGAACAAATTATGAACTTGCTCTTGTTACATTACAGCACAACCTGTGTATGACATTAAATGTAGATAGTAATCTAAGTGTCCTCCAGGATACATGATTATTTGGGGGGAGGGGGGAGTGGTGAGGTGAAAGAGAACATAAAATTTAGAATAATGAATATATTTATGAAACAAATCTTTCATTAAAATATTAGGAAAATAATAAAACAGCTATTGTTATTTTTCAAAAAATACTTCAGTATCTCATTTTTCTTTTTCACTCATGAACTTTCAGTAAACAAAATTAAGATGTACATTGTACTAATAATTATATTTTTGAAAATTTAACTGTGTGTGATTTTTATCCACAGTTAATCAAATTCAGTTTTTAACTATGTGAAATTAGACATTTTTTATTCTATGTAACCTCTGATTCAACTTGATGTACTTGCATGACCTAAATTAATGCTAAAAGCTATGTCAACTATTTTTTCTTGAAATAGATATAACATTTCTGAATTGATCAATTAGATTCATAAAGCATTTTATCATGTGTTAAAACAATGATTGATAATATTGATTCTGGATATTTTTCCAACCTTATTTTGGAATTACATGTGATATAATTATGTGATCGCTTCTTTTTGGCTGGATATTTTGGCCAAATATGATCTGTATTTGCCTTTGTTTTCCACATTTCCTTTTAGTTTAGAAAAGCTAATAATTCTAGACGTCTCTGGCAACTCTTCTTTAACATGTATTTACCCTCTAGAACAATTCTTAACATACTGCTTCCTCAGTTCAGTTCAGTTGCATCCTACTTTGTGCAATCCCATAGATTGCTGCACACCAGGCTTCCCAGGCCATCACTAACTTCCAAAATTTGCCCAAACTCATGTCGATCAAGTTGGTGATGCCATCCAACCATCTCATCCTTTGTCATCCCCTTCTGTCTTCAATCTCTCTGAGCATCAGGGTTTTTTCCCAATGAGTCAGCTCTTAGCAAAAGGTGGCCAAAGTATTGGAGCTTCAGCATCAGTCCTTCCAATTAATACTCAGGGTTGATTTCTTTTAGGATTGACTGGTTTGATTTTTTTTTTGCAGTCCAAGGGACTCTGAAGTGTCTTCTTCAACACCGCACTTCACTTATTATCAGAGAAATGCAAATCAAAACCACTATGAGGTACCATTTCACACCAGTCAGAATGTCTGCTATCCAAAGGTCTACAAGCAATAAATGCTGGAGAGGGTGTGGAGAAAGGGAACTCTCTTACACAGTTGGTGGGAATGCCAACTAGTACAGCCACTATGGAGAACAGTGTGGAGATTCCTTAAAAAATTGCAAAAAGAACCGCCTTATGACCCAACAATCCCACTGCTTGGCATACACACCGAGGAAACCAGAATTGTAGATACGTGTACCACAATGTTCACTGCAGCACTGTTTATAATAGCCAGGACATGGAAACAACCTAGATATCCATCAGCAGAAGAATGGATAAGAAAGCTGTGGTACATATACACAATGGAACATTACTCAGCCATTAAAAATAATACATTTGAATCAGTTCTAATGAGGTGGATGAAGCTGGAGCCAATTATACAGAGTGAAGTAAGCCAGAAGGAAAAACACCAATACAGTATACGTTTAAACACATATATATGGAATTTAGAAAGATGTGACACAGCAAAAGAGACACAGATGTTTAGAATAGTCTTTTGGACTCTGTGGGAAAGGGAGAGGGTGAGATGATTTGGGAGAATGGCATTGAAACATGTATAATATCATGTAAGAAACAAATCACCAGTCCCAGTTCGATGCAGGATACAGGATGCTTAGGGCTGGTGCACTGGTATGACCCAGAGGGATGGTACGGGGAGGGAGGAGGGAAGGGGGATCAGGATGGGGAACACGTATACACCCATGGTAGCTTCATGTTGATGTATGGCAAAACCAATACAATATTTTAAAGTAATTAGCCTCCAATTAAAATAAATAAATTTAAATAAAAAATAATAAAGTATAGCACACACACACACACAATAAGCAGCAATTTTTCAGAGCTCAATTTTAATTATAGTGCAGCTCTCACATCCATACATGACTACTGTATACTAAAAGTACAAAATACAAGTCGTAAATTCACAGTTTGAATCTTGATATTATCAGCATTCTCAGATTACATATAAAATGTGTTTTATTATAAAGTTATAAATATTCATAAGGAATATTTAAAAGTGTCATTCTTTCTTCAGAAAATTTGCTATTAACTTTCAATTTAAAAGCAGTTTTAGCATAAAAATATTATGGTATAAAAATAAATATTTTGATGGGAAAATACTATTTGAAAACAATGAGAAAAAGAAGTGTCTATTTATACATTTTTTTTCAGATTTGAAGAGTAAGAATAATAGTTCATGCTTTTCTACTCATGTATGTTGAGCCAAACTTACTGTTTTAGCCAGGTACAAAAGAAATGAAATATATAGATTAATAAGGGAAAAATGACAGATTCTCTCATGATTTAAACATTGTTTTGGGCTTGTGTTAAATATGAATATATCAATAAAGTTCACTCAATGAGAATCACATTACAAAGAGAAAGAATTAAAACTTACTGGTAATATAAAATTGATTGGATCTGGTGAGCAGGAGGTAGCAACTACTGTAGACACATAATAAAACTTAAGTGAGGCAAGAAATGGGGAATAAAGCCCATGAAAAAAATCGAGCGCCTACTACCTTGTTGGTATGTAGCATATTTAGGAATCTTTGAAAGGTAAAAGAGAAGTTGCTGTATATCGTCCCTCCTATCACTAAGAAATAATTTCAATGTCTATTGGACCTCTTCATATTCTTGAGAAAATACTATCTCATTTGGCACACTACTCTGACCTCTTCACTGAATGACAGTGCTATAAAGTTGATGTAGCCTGAGAGAAGGACTTGGAAAGTTAATCCCTGAACAAGCATGGAAATAGGACACTGATGTTAATCTTGGCCTACTTTGGCCACCTCATGAGCAGAGTTGACTCACTGGAAAATACTTTGATGCTGGGAGGGATTGGGGGCAGGAGGAGAAGGGGGCAACTGAGGATGAGATGGCTGGATGGCATCACTGACTCGATGACCGTGAGTCTGAGTGAACTCCGGGAGTTGGTGATGGACAGGGAGGCCTGCCATGCTGTGATTCATGGGGTCGCAAAGAGTCAGGCATGACTGAGCGACTGAACTGAACTGAACTGAACCAATTAAAAGCAAACGTCTGATGGTCTTAACTAACTATATATTGAGAAAAAAAAATGATTGCTACATTAACAGCTGATATTATGTGCCAGAGATATCGTGGGATGTGTAGATTTGGTGTAGTAATGAAATAAAACATGAAAGAGCAGCAGCCATTGAAGTCACCACATGATTAAATTTATAGTAATCCACTATCAGTCTGCATTGCCCAAATACAGAATTTGAAAGAAAGTAGGACCTGCATCTTTCTAATACTTGATACTGTGATGTTTCTTCAATCTGTTAAGGATTATTATATTCATCTAGTTTACTATTTAATATATACAGGCTGTTTTATTTATCTTGGCCTTTTCTGTCATTTTAATTCTCACTCCATGGATTCCCATGGAGGAAGCTGATGAGCATGTCTATTAGAATTTAGCATTCTGATACTGGAGAGGAGTAGATAGGAGCTCAGGGTAGGAGTTTGGTTAGGTAGGCACTGGTCCGTAATGGGATAAATCTGAACCAAATCCCACTGATAATTTGACCTCCATAAACTCTAATCTGAAAGGGATCTTTGGGAGTTAGTTTAAATATTCATGATATCTCATATGATATGTTTTCTTTCTTTGAATATAAATATGTAGTTTGTTGAAACCTATTTCTACAGCTACAGCAAGCTAAATACATATGCTTGTGCATACTTATAGATAATCCCTCTGCTTGTCGTCTTCAATCAGAACTGAAGGAAAGAATAAATAAATATTAATATTCTTCTTTTTTAAGACTTTATAATAAACTAAGGGGCTTCCCTTGTTGCTGTTGGTAAAGAATCTGCCTGCACTGTAGGAGACTTGGGTTCAATTGCTGGGTTGGGAAGATTCCCTGGAGAAGGAAATGACAACTCACTCCAGTATCCATGCTTGGAGAATCCCGTGGACAGAGGAGCCTGGCAGGCTTAGCAACTAAAACCACCTCCTTAGCAACTAAACCACCACTGATATAATAAACTAAATGGTTTAAAAATTAAAATATTTCTCTTTTTATTAAACTTTAAATAAAATATATGGAAATATATATAAATTTAAAAGTACAGTTAAATAAAACTGGTAATATATCTTTGCAACTGTCAATTTATGAAATAGAAAATAATTGACATTCTTTATTCTGCCTTGCCACTTTATAGTGGCTGCACTAACTGTTAACTATCAGCCTTATCCACTGTCATAATCAATTATCCTGTTTAAATTTTGATTGAATGAACTCATGTAGAATATTGTCTTTGATACCTTGATTCTCTTTTTATTTGTGAGATTCTCCAGCATTGCTCTATGTAGTTATGCAGTTTGATTTAGTTTGCTTATTTTCATTTATTCCACTGTGTCAATATGTCATACTTTATGCAAGTATTCTATTATTAATGAATACTTCCAGTTTTGACTATTGTAAATTATGCTTCAGTGATACTTTTTCATCTTTTTTGATCAACATATTTGATCAATCTTGTATGCACTTCAGTTCCATATATGCCAAAAGTAAAGCTGGTGAGTTATAGGTTATTTGTATTTTCAGCTTTAGCAACACTAGAAAATATTTTCCAAAATGATTGGTATAAATTATACAACAATAAGTATATAGAATTCTCATATCTTTACTCATACTATATACTTTACTCATCAGGATTTGATATTGTCTGTTTTTCTCATTTTAGCCATTCTTCTGGCTGTTTAAGATAACTTTTTGTGATTTTAATTTACCTTTATCTGAGAACTAATGATACTAATAAAGTTAATAAAGTTAAAGTTTCCTTAATATAACTATTTCCTATTCAAATATCCTCTTTTATGAAATGTTCAAGGTTCATTTCTTTTTTTAAAATTGGACTATTTGAAGTTTACTCAATTTATTTTTAGGGCTTCTTTGTATTTCCTTATGTTTCTGGATATAGATCTTTTGATAGTATCAGAGAATATTGGTCTAGGTTCTAACAACAACAGAAAACAAAAACACATTTTTATATACGTATTTATGTATATTTCTTTTATGATTAGTGCATTCCTGTCCTCTTAAAGAAACATTTCCCTATGCTAATTTCATAAGATGTTTTTCATTTTTCTTCTAAACAAATTTAAATTTTTCATATTTAGATTTAAAATCCAACTGGAAATGATTATTATTTCTTTCTGAATCTGTCTTTGGAGATTATACACCTATTTTAAAAATTATATATGATGACTTCCATAAAAAGCTGTAATTTTAAGTAAAATTAAATGTTCTTATATTTAGCTTACTTTTATTTCTGTAGCACTTACATAGTCAATCCTTTATTCTACCAACATTTAGTGATCATCTATAATTCATAAGTATTGTGTTGGAAATGGGATAGAACAATAGAAAATAAAAACAACTTTTGTTTTATAATTTTTTTCTGTTTCCTTTTCTTTTTTTAATTGCCTTCTGTTTTTGACAACAAATAAGTGAATTTTCTAAACATGTTCTTAAATGAGGAAAAATATCAGTCAAGCAAAATCTATACTAAGAATATAGCAACATACACAAAAAACCAGTGAGGTAGGAGATGATTTATGTTAAAATAATGATTTTCTGCAGTCCATGGGATCACAAAGAGTGGGAACAATAACTGAACAGAATGTGACATAAAAATTGGGACCCTGATCTCACCATCCTTAATCATTGTGTTGTTCACCTGCCAAACATAACTAATGCACAGGTCTCAATGTGTTTAGGTCGTTTAGTCAGGAATATCTCAAATTCATATTATATGTCTCCATAGTACCTAAAATTCTTTATGGCATTTATAGAAATTATAAAATTAGTTCTGTAATTATTAACTTGGAGTCTATTTTCCCTTTACTAGACTGTATGTTTCATGAAAATAGAAGAAATGTG
This sequence comes from Neotragus pygmaeus, assembly GCA_006410875.1. NCBI lineage: Eukaryota > Metazoa > Chordata > Mammalia > Artiodactyla > Bovidae > Neotragus > Neotragus pygmaeus. The sequence continues at coordinate 4,786 of SJYV01010740.1, read as the reverse complement.
GGTTATCTATTAATGGAAACAAAGAATAGACAAAGAGCCTGGTGGGCTGCAGTCCATATGTCCTAACGAGTCAGACAGGACTGAAGCCACAGGACATATGCACTTATGGGGGAATATGAGGAATAAAAGACAGAAATACAGAGAAAAAGGATGAGAAGAAGAAACAAATTTATGAGAGTGTTGTGTCCATAATCCTTCATAAAAACTTTCAAAAACTCTATGAGTCATTTTCAATGTTTTGAAATATTTCCATGCAGCTATTACACTTCATGGAGGAAATCTTATGTCCCTTATATCAGAATGTCTGACCCCATTTTTTGATGTTAAACAAATGACTGATTTTAAGCCTCATTTCTCTCTCCTCTCCTTGCACCTCACACCTGAGAACTATAGTAAGAAAGCCTGGGTGGTCCTCTTTTGGCTCTAGACGGAGATTCAACCACCTAACTTCCTGTTTAACCTTCCTTGGTCCTAACCTCAACCACAATAAAAATCGCAAAATGTTTTCTTTCTCAAGACTTTTCAGACTTGTTTTGGAGGACTGCCTTGTCCCCCAAAGAATTAATTCTCCCAAGGAAGCATCAATTATGTAATTAGCAAACATTTTCATATCCTCTTGGTGTGTACAATGTTTCAGTTTTAAAATCTGAACCTAATTTTGGGTGAGATTCTCTCCTATTTATGTAGAGTGCAAACTATATCATCTCCCTGTATAGTCTATGGATACTTAGATTAAAATTTGTTAATTTATATATCAAAATATGTAAGAGAAATGACACAAGTTAGATAGCTTGAGGTGTTTTGTACTGAAATAAAAATAAATCCAAAGCCATTTCAATCTTAAAGCCTGGCTTTCTGCATATTTTGTTAACCATTTCTTTTTTCTTACAATGCCTTTATTTTTTAATTTATAAACAAATTTATGTCAATAATCTTACAGTCATGTAAAATTTGCATTTGATTATACATATAATATATAACTTTAATTTTTAAAGTTTACAATTATGTAAAGAGAAATTTTAAAATTTGACCAAGATATAGAATAGTTTATATAATATATGTATTATCATGTATATCATCTGTTGTTGAAATGATGGCACATTATTCCTCAAATATTTGTTTAAAGAACTCAGCTTGTTTAATAATTGTTTATTCTTTCTAGTTTTTTCCCAATATTTCTTGGCAAGTATGAATAATTCATGTGGATTCTTATGGAAGACTTAACAATAACCAATGTTGCCAAAAGTTGTTCCAATTTCCAAAAGTTATTAATGAGGAAAAAACAACAATACCAACAACAAAAAAAAACAGAACAATAACAGTGTAAGCAAGTAAATAATAACAGCAATAACTCTTTTCCATCTGGAGTTTGGACAGAGACTGAGTTTATACATTTTCTTTCTTTTTGGAGAAGCAATGTTTCCATGTTGAAAATCTTTAAAAATATTCAACCATCTTTGATCTATAGATACATTTTCTTTTGTCATATTTCAGTAGCAAATTCTCACTAAAATGTCACTTAAAGACTGAGGGAGCATTAAGAAAATAACAAGACTGAGCTGTCTGCTTTCCCAGATTAAGCATTAAGTTAAAGATTTATCATTCTGGAACCTCCACAACTGAGGCTAGCCAAGCTTATAGTTTCTACTAAGGCTTCTTTTTAAAGGATTCAGTTCAGTTCAATTCAGTCACTCAGTCATGTCTGACTTTTTGTGACACCATGGACTGCTGCAAGCCAGGCTTCCCTGTCCATCACCAACTCCCAGAGTATACTCAGATTCATATCCATTGAGTCGGTGATGCCATCCAACCAGCTCATCCTCTGTCATCCCCTTCTCCTCCCACTTTCAATCTTTCCCAGCATCAGGGTCTTTTCAAATGAGTCAGTTCTTCACATCAGGTAACCAAAGCTTCAGAGTTTCAACTTCAGGATTAGTTCTTCTAAAGAATATTCTAGACTGACTTCCTTTAGGATGGACTAGTTGGATCTCCTTGCAGTCCAAGGGACTTGCAAGAGTCTTCTCCAACACCACAGCTCAAAAGCATTAATTCTTTGGCACTCAGCTTTATTTATAGTTCAACTCTCATATCCATGCATGACTACAGGAAAAACCATAGCTTTGACTAGACGGACCTTTGTTGGCAAAGTAATGTCTCTCCTTTTTAATATGCTATCTAGGTTGGTGATAGCTTTTCTTTCAAGTAGCAAGAGTCTTTTAATTTCATGGCTGGATTTGCCACCTGCAGTGATTTTGGAGCCCCCCAAAATAAATCCTGTCAGTTTCTGCTGTTTCCCACCTATTTGTCATGAAGTGATAGGACCAGATGCCATGGTCTTAGTTTTCTGAATGTTGAGCATTAAGCCAACTTCTTCACTCTCTGCTTTCACTTTCATCAAGAGGCTCTTTAGTTCTTCTTCACTTTCTGCCATAAGGGTGGTGTCATCTGTGTATCTGAGGTTATTGATATTTCTCCCGGCAGTCTTGCTTCTAGCTTGTGCTTCATCTAGCCCAGCATTTCTCATGATGTACTCTGAATATAAGTTAAATAAGTAGGGTGACAATATACAGCCTTGACGTACTCCTTTCCTGATTGTGAACCAGTCTGCTCTTCCATGTCCAATTCTAACTGTTGCTTCCTGACCTGCATACAGATTTCTCAGGAGGCAGGCCCAGTGGTCTGCTTTCCCATTTCTTCAAGAATTTTCCAGAGTTTGTTGTGGTCCACACAGTCAAAGGCTTTGGCATAGTCGATAAAGAAGAAATAGATGTTTTTTGGAACTCTCTTGATTTTTCAATGATCCACTGTAAAGGACTAGTTAAGGATTAACCTACAAGCCCAGCTGCCTATTTTTGAAGGTCCACATCACAATAAATAGCGTTTAATTAGTTTTCATGTTAAGGTCTTTTACTTTACCAGTAAAATTAATTTTTTCTTATAATTTATTTTTGATGATTAATATTCATATGAGAGCTCTGGTGATTAAAAAAAAATAGCTAACATATATAATGGCTTCCTATTTAACAAACTGTGTTGAGTGCCAGGATGCATTCTGTCACTTAATCATTACAACCATCCTGAGTATGCTACTTATTCAGCATGTGACATTGGGCAAGCTATTTAACTTCACCTTGTTTAAATTTTCTTATCCAAAATAAAGGAAGATAAAATTTACCAACTGCCTAGGATCACTGAGACATTTTATTTTTCATTTATACTCTGGCCAAAAATAAAACTTTGTTACTAATGAAATGATTACACTAACCCTTGAATATCATAAGCACATCCAGCTACTCAGTATGTTTCACCAAAGGTAAAATGTGAATTGTGTTTTTTTCAAGGAAAAATCAAACTTACTAGAGGTTGGTTCTTCAATAGAAAAACTTCAATCTTATATAAAAATAGCATTTTATACAAATGGTTTAAATATCAGCTCTTTTGAAGTCATTATAGAAATCTTTATAAAACAACTCCACCATGGTTATTAAATTTTTAATTTCATTCTGTGATTAAGAGGAATTCATTTTCTCATCATCAATTGAATTGATAATGACATACAATGACATAAAAAAGTAGACTATATTCGCTGTTGTAATTTGAAAAGTATTTTGCATTTTCTTCAGTCTATTTTTAAAATATTATCTACATAAAATAGAGCCATTAGTCTTATTACTAAAGAAATATGATTTTATTAATCTTTCAGAGGCAGGTTAAATACCAGAGATACACTTTTTCTCACCTAGGTTATTTACTTCTCTGGTCTATAGTTTTAGATTTTTTTCCCATTCTAAATTTGAGAAAATCATTCTGAAAAAGAAAAGCATCAGGTATTTTTATCACTTTTTAAAATTTTATCCATAATTTTTGTCATTTAGCCCATATTTTTACAGATTTTGAAATAGTGCCTCTGTTTGTATAGAAGAATATTCCCTTGAAATCATGGATTTTAATTTACTTACTTGGCTTTGTTTTTCAATGTAAATAATTATAAAAGATTTTATTTTTAATTTGCCTCCTAGGCCTTCAAATTGATGTGATGAGTTTTAGGTTCTATTAATTTTTTTTTGGATCTATAATACTTTTACCATGAAGTAACCTTATCACAGTCTCTGTGGTGCAACCTAGATTCTATATTTAAAATGAGAGACATTCCTTTGCCAACAAAGGTCCATCTATTCAAGCCTACGGTTTTTCCAGTGGTAATGTATGGATGTGAGAGTTGGACTCTGAAGAAAGCTGAGCACCAACAAATTGATGCTTTTGAACTGTAGTGTTGGAGAAGACTCTTGCGAGTCCCTTGGACTGCAAGGAGATCTTACCTTACCATTCTAAAGGAGATCAGCCCTGGCATTTCTTTGGAGGGAATGATGTTGAAGCTGAAACTCCAGTACTTTGACCACCTCATGTGAAGAGTTGACTCATTGGAAAAGACTCTGATGCTGGGAGGGATTGGGAGCAGGAGAAGAAGGGGACGACAGAGGAAGAGATGGCTGGATGGCATCACTGACTCGATGGCCATGAGTCTGAGTGAACTCTGGGAGTTGGTGATGGACAGGGAGGCCTGGCATACTGTGATTCATAGGGTTGCAAAGAGTCGCACACGACTGAGCAGTTGAAATGAACTGAAACCTTATCACTGCTTTGTTAATTTTCTTAATTAAAAGTTCTGTCAGTTTGAAATGTGGCTTGGGACTCATCTATGTACAATGTATGCTGATCAAAAAATAGCAAAAAGAACTATCTTTCAAAGTCCAAAAAATATTGAGCATTTCTTTTATTTTTTTTT
>SJYV01010736.1:0-16712 GCA_006410875.1 Neotragus pygmaeus | reverse complement strand
CGGTATGTCACTTCTGAGATTAGATCAGAAACAACTTTGGCTTCCATCTTGTTTTCTCAGCCTCCTTTCTCTCTCTCTCTCTCTCTCTCTCTCTCTCATTACTCACTCTGAGGCAGCTGCCATATTGTGAGACATTCAAATAGTCTATGAAGAAAGATGCTCGCTAGGTGAGGAACTGAGTTATTCAGTCAAGAGCCAGTAGTAACTGAGCCCTCCCAACAACCATGTTAATGAGCTTGAAGGAGACCTTCCAGCCCCAAATTAGTGCAACCCCAACCAGCAGATTGATTGCAATGACATGTTGTTGTTCAGTTGCTAAGTTGTGTTCAACTCTTTGTGACCCTACGAACTGCAGCCCAGCAGGTTCTCCTGTCCTTCACTATCTCCCAGAATTCACTCAGATTCCTGTCCATTGAATCGGTGATTCTACCTAGCCATCTCATTCTCTGCTGCCCCCTTTTCCGTTTGCCTTCAATCTTTCCCAGCCTTGGGATCTTATTCAATGACATGAGAGACCCTGAACCAGAACCATGTAGCTAAGCCACTTTCAGATTGCTGCCCCACAGAAACTGTAAAATAATACATGTGTGTTGTTTCAAGCTACTAAATTTGGGGATAATTTGTTATGCAGTAATAGATAAGGAATCATAGATCTGTACTGACTAATGATCAATAACTACTAAAATCACAGCTGCAAGGCTAAGGGGGAGCTTCATAATAGATGGATTGGTAGGCAGACAGTATCTGAAGGTAGTAATTGATTTTTTTAAAATAACTGGATCTTTTAAAGTAAATCCCAAACATCATATCATTTCACCCACTGATCAATCTTAATGTCACAAAAAAAAAGATGTGATGCAATTAGAAGTACCCAACACTACCTATGAAATATTATTGCTAAAAAAAGTTAAACCTGAATTTAATTAAATTCCAACTACAAGTTTACATGAAATACAGAGGAAATGTAGAAAACTCTACACATAAGTGACTTGATTTCTTTAAAAAACACATGCCTGAAAGAGTGAAAAAAGAGAATCGAGATAACCCAGCAATGTGTAGACTCTATTAGTCATGGTTCTTCAGAGACACAGAACCAATAAGATACATATGGGAGGAAATTTATTCTAGATATCATTTCACCTGGTTATGGAGACTGCCAAGACCTGTGTCTGCAAGCTGACAACTCAGGGAAGCTGGTGATATGATTCAGTTTGAGTCTGAAGTCCTGAGAACTGGGTGGGGGCAGGGGGTGTGGGGCAGCAGTGTAAATCCTGACCTGAGTCTGAGGCCCTAAAGCCAGAGCAACACGTCTGAAGGTATCTCAGTCCAAGCAGAGTGTGAATTGGCCCTTCCTCGGCATTTCTGTTCCGTTCAGGCCCACAATGGACTGGATGATGTGCACCTCAAATTGGCAAGAGTGATCTTTACTCAGTCTGCTGAATTAACTGCTAATCTCTCCCAGAGACATCTCACAGACACACCCAGAAATAATGCTTTACCAGCTCACCTGGTGGCTCAGGTGGTAAAGCGTCTGTCTCCAATGCAGGAGACCTGGGTTCGATCCCTGGGTTGGGAAGATCCCCTGGAGAAGGAAATGGCAATCCACTGCAGTACTATTGCCTGGAAAATCCCATGGACAGAGGAGCCAGGTAGGCTACAGTCCATGGGGTTGCAAAGAGTCTGACATGACTGAGCGACTTCACTTTCCGTTCCTTTCCTGGGCACTACTTAACTCAGTCAAGTTAGTACAAAATTAACCTTCCCATGAACGCTATTTGGAAATCAACTCAAACAAACCATCGGTAAAAGACCTTGGAAGACAACAAGGAAGATGGAACGTGAACTAGATATACAATCACGTTAAGGAATTATTATTGATTTTTTCAGGTGTGATAATGGAACTGTTGTTTCTGTTGTTGTTCTTATCTATAGAGATGTATACTGAAGAATTTATGATAAAACTAAATTGTGTGATGCTGGAATTGGATTTGTGCATCATGAATTTTTTTTTGCATTTTGATTTTTTAAGTGTTTCATAAAATATTACTTACCTTGATTACTGAATTTTTCTGGCATGCCCTTAAGTGCTCAAAGTAATTGCCTCATTCAATGACTCTAGTCCTGGTTCCCTGGAGACTGAATGTAAACAAGGCAGTCAAGATGCAAATATTATGTCTCCTGCAAGGGCAGGTGGGTTCCTTACCTCTACTGCCACCTGGGAAACCCCCTACTATTAGTTTCCTATTGCTGTTATAACAGCTTGCCTTGGGATCAATGGCTTTAAACAATGTAGATTTACTATCTTACAGTGTTCTAGTTCAGAAGCTGTCTCTTATACACATCTTGAAGTCCTGAGAACTGGGTGGGGGCAGGGGGTGTGGGGCAGCAGTGTAAATCCTGACCTGAGTCTGAGGCCCTAAAGCCAGAGCAACACGTCTGAAGGTATCTCAGTCCAAGCAGAGTGTGAATTGGCCCTTCCTCGGCATTTCTGTTCCGTTCAGGCCCACAATGGACTGGATGATGTGCACCTCAAATTGGCAAGAGTGATCTTTACTCAGTCTGCTGAATTAACTGCTAATCTCTCCCAGAGACATCTCACAGACACACCCAGAAATAATGCTTTACCAGCTCACCTGGTGGCTCAGATGGTAAAGCGTCTGTCTCCAATGCAGGAGACCTGGGTTCGATCCCTGGGTTGGGAAGATCCCCTGGAGAAGGAAATGGCAATCCACTGCAGTACTATTGCCTGGAAAATCCCATGGACAGAGGAGCCAGGTAGGCTACAGTCCATGGGGTTGCAAAGAGTCTGACATGACTGAGCGACTTCACTTTCCGTTCCTTTCCTGGGCACTACTTAACTCAGTCAAGTTAGTACAAAATTAACCTTCCCATGAACGCTATTTGGAAATCAACTCAAACAAACCATCGGTAAAAGACCTTGGAAGACAACAAGGAAGATGGAACGTGAACTAGATATACAATCACGTTAAGGAATTATTATTGATTTTTTCAGGTGTGATAATGGAACTGTTGTTTCTGTTGTTGTTCTTATCTATAGAGATGTATACTGAAGAATTTATGATAAAACTAAATTGTGTGATGCTGGAATTGGATTTGTGCATCATGAATTTTTTTTTGCATTTTGATTTTTTAAGTGTTTCATAAAATATTACTTACCTTGATTACTGAATTTTTCTGGCATGCCCTTAAGTGCTCAAAGTAATTGCCTCATTCAATGACTCTAGTCCTGGTTCCCTGGAGACTGAATGTAAACAAGGCAGTCAAGATGCAAATATTATGTCTCCTGCAAGGGCAGGTGGGTTCCTTACCTCTACTGCCACCTGGGAAACCCCCTACTATTAGTTTCCTATTGCTGTTATAACAGCTTGCCTTGGGATCAATGGCTTTAAACAATGTAGATTTACTATCTTACAGTGTTCTAGTTCAGAAGCTGTCTCTTATACACATCTTGAAGTCCTGAGAACTGGGTGGGGGCAGGGGGTGTGGGGCAGCAGTGTAAATCCTGACCTGAGTCTGAGGCCCTAAAGCCAGAGCAACACGTCTGAAGGTATCTCAGTCCAAGCAGAGTGTGAATTGGCCCTTCCTCGGCATTTCTGTTCCGTTCAGGCCCACAATGGACTGGATGATGTGCACCTCAAATTGGCAAGAGTGATCTTTACTCAGTCTGCTGAATTAACTGCTAATCTCTCCCAGAGACATCTCACAGACACACCCAGAAATAATGCTTTACCAGCTCACCTGGTGGCTCAGATGGTAAAGCGTCTGTCTCCAATGCAGGAGACCTGGGTTCGATCCCTGGGTTGGGAAGATCCCCTGGAGAAGGAAATGGCAATCCACTGCAGTACTATTGCCTGGAAAATCCCATGGACAGAGGAGCCAGGTAGGCTACAGTCCATGGGGTTGCAAAGAGTCTGACATGACTGAGCGACTTCACTTTCCGTTCCTTTCCTGGGCACTACTTAACTCAGTCAAGTTAGTACAAAATTAACCTTCCCATGAACGCTATTTGGAAATCAACTCAAACAAACCATCGGTAAAAGACCTTGGAAGACAACAAGGAAGATGGAACGTGAACTAGATATACAATCACGTTAAGGAATTATTATTGATTTTTTCAGGTGTGATAATGGAACTGTTGTTTCTGTTGTTGTTCTTATCTATAGAGATGTATACTGAAGAATTTATGATAAAACTAAATTGTGTGATGCTGGAATTGGATTTGTGCATCATGAATTTTTTTTTGCATTTTGATTTTTTAAGTGTTTCATAAAATATTACTTACCTTGATTACTGAATTTTTCTGGCATGCCCTTAAGTGCTCAAAGTAATTGCCTCATTCAATGACTCTAGTCCTGGTTCCCTGGAGACTGAATGTAAACAAGGCAGTCAAGATGCAAATATTATGTCTCCTGCAAGGGCAGGTGGGTTCCTTACCTCTACTGCCACCTGGGAAACCCCCTACTATTAGTTTCCTATTGCTGTTATAACAGCTTGCCTTGGGATCAATGGCTTTAAACAATGTAGATTTACTATCTTACAGTGTTCTAGTTCAGAAGCTGTCTCTTATACACATCTTGAAGTCCTGAGAACTGGGTGGGGGCAGGGGGTGTGGGGCAGCAGTGTAAATCCTGACCTGAGTCTGAGGCCCTAAAGCCAGAGCAACACGTCTGAAGGTATCTCAGTCCAAGCAGAGTGTGAATTGGCCCTTCCTCGGCATTTCTGTTCCGTTCAGGCCCACAATGGACTGGATGATGTGCACCTCAAATTGGCAAGAGTGATCTTTACTCAGTCTGCTGAATTAACTGCTAATCTCTCCCAGAGACATCTCACAGACACACCCAGAAATAATGCTTTACCAGCTCACCTGGTGGCTCAGATGGTAAAGCGTCTGTCTCCAATGCAGGAGACCTGGGTTCGATCCCTGGGTTGGGAAGATCCCCTGGAGAAGGAAATGGCAATCCACTGCAGTACTATTGCCTGGAAAATCCCATGGACAGAGGAGCCAGGTAGGCTACAGTCCATGGGGTTGCAAAGAGTCTGACATGACTGAGCGACTTCACTTTCCGTTCCTTTCCTGGGCACTACTTAACTCAGTCAAGTTAGTACAAAATTAACCTTCCCATGAACGCTATTTGGAAATCAACTCAAACAAACCATCGGTAAAAGACCTTGGAAGACAACAAGGAAGATGGAACGTGAACTAGATATACAATCACGTTAAGGAATTATTATTGATTTTTTCAGGTGTGATAATGGAACTGTTGTTTCTGTTGTTGTTCTTATCTATAGAGATGTATACTGAAGAATTTATGATAAAACTAAATTGTGTGATGCTGGAATTGGATTTGTGCATCATGAATTTTTTTTTGCATTTTGATTTTTTAAGTGTTTCATAAAATATTACTTACCTTGATTACTGAATTTTTCTGGCATGCCCTTAAGTGCTCAAAGTAATTGCCTCATTCAATGACTCTAGTCCTGGTTCCCTGGAGACTGAATGTAAACAAGGCAGTCAAGATGCAAATATTATGTCTCCTGCAAGGGCAGGTGGGTTCCTTACCTCTACTGCCACCTGGGAAACCCCCTACTATTAGTTTCCTATTGCTGTTATAACAGCTTGCCTTGGGATCAATGGCTTTAAACAATGTAGATTTACTATCTTACAGTGTTCTAGTTCAGAAGCTGTCTCTTATACACATCTTGAAGTCCTGAGAACTGGGTGGGGGCAGGGGGTGTGGGGCAGCAGTGTAAATCCTGACCTGAGTCTGAGGCCCTAAAGCCAGAGCAACACGTCTGAAGGTATCTCAGTCCAAGCAGAGTGTGAATTGGCCCTTCCTCGGCATTTCTGTTCCGTTCAGGCCCACAATGGACTGGATGATGTGCACCTCAAATTGGCAAGAGTGATCTTTACTCAGTCTGCTGAATTAACTGCTAATCTCTCCCAGAGACATCTCACAGACACACCCAGAAATAATGCTTTACCAGCTCACCTGGTGGCTCAGATGGTAAAGCGTCTGTCTCCAATGCAGGAGACCTGGGTTCGATCCCTGGGTTGGGAAGATCCCCTGGAGAAGGAAATGGCAATCCACTGCAGTACTATTGCCTGGAAAATCCCATGGACAGAGGAGCCAGGTAGGCTACAGTCCATGGGGTTGCAAAGAGTCTGACATGACTGAGCGACTTCACTTTCCGTTCCTTTCCTGGGCACTACTTAACTCAGTCAAGTTAGTACAAAATTAACCTTCCCATGAACGCTATTTGGAAATCAACTCAAACAAACCATCGGTAAAAGACCTTGGAAGACAACAAGGAAGATGGAACGTGAACTAGATATACAATCACGTTAAGGAATTATTATTGATTTTTTCAGGTGTGATAATGGAACTGTTGTTTCTGTTGTTGTTCTTATCTATAGAGATGTATACTGAAGAATTTATGATAAAACTAAATTGTGTGATGCTGGAATTGGATTTGTGCATCATGAATTTTTTTTTGCATTTTGATTTTTTAAGTGTTTCATAAAATATTACTTACCTTGATTACTGAATTTTTCTGGCATGCCCTTAAGTGCTCAAAGTAATTGCCTCATTCAATGACTCTAGTCCTGGTTCCCTGGAGACTGAATGTAAACAAGGCAGTCAAGATGCAAATATTATGTCTCCTGCAAGGGCAGGTGGGTTCCTTACCTCTACTGCCACCTGGGAAACCCCCTACTATTAGTTTCCTATTGCTGTTATAACACCTTGCCTTGGGATCAATGGCTTTAAACAATGTAGATTTACTATCTTACAGTGTTCTAGTTCAGAAGTCATAAAAGGGTCTCAGTGGGCTTTCATCAAGGTGTCAATTGGGCTGTGCCCCTTTCTGGAGGTTCTGAAGGGGAATCTCTATTTGCTTTTTTCAACTTCTGGAGGCTCCCTCATTTGTTGGGTCGTGGGCCCCTGCCATCTTCAAAGCCAACATTTGCATCACATCAACCTCTTCTTTCATCGCCTATCTCCTTAACCGATTCTGGCTCTTCTTTCGCCTCCCTGTTCTACATGTAGATCCTTTCGATTACACTGGGCCAGCCCAATTACCCAGGGCACTTTCCCTATCTTAAAGTCAGCTGACTAGCAACCTTTATGCCAAATGCAAACTGAATTTCCCTTTGCCACGTAACATAACACAGTCACAGTTTCTGGGAGTTAGACCATGGACAATTTCAGTCTACCACAGAGTTCACAGGTCGATGTGGCTGGGGGAAGATTTCGGGAAACAGTCCCCTCCTTCTTTAGCCAGACTTAAACTCAACTCCAGTGAGTGTCTAAGGGACTGAGACCCTCAGAATAAGATCCTCAGGAGAAGGGAATGGCAACCCACTCCAATATTCTTGCCTGGAGAATTCTACAGACATAGGAGCATGACAGGCTGCAGTCCACGGGATCACAAAGTCAGACGCGACTGAGTGACTAATCACACTTGGTACTTGGATGTCTCTCCCATCCCCAGCTTAGGGCCAGAATCACACTGAATTCTTCTCATTGACTCAGGGAGGAGGGGAAGCATTGTCTCCCAGGGACTCTGATAGGCAGATGAGGAAATGCTGTATAGTCACTTGTTTTGATATGGTAGTATCTATCACTCCAGATCCCACAATTGCATGGTATGAGATAGATGGTCTCCAAAGATGGCTGTCATTAATTTTTCATCTCCCTAATGCACATCAGATGTGGAGTCAAATTCCCCTGCCTGCGCTGGGAATAGTGACTTGCTTGACCAATAAAATGTGGTGGAAGTGATGTGGTGGGTGTTTTGAGGCTAAGCCAAAAGGCTTTTGTATGATCCTCATGGACGTTGATTCTTGGAATCCAGCTGTAATTACATGAGAGACGAAGTCATGTGGAGAGGCCAAGTGTAGGCTCTCTGGTTACTCGGACCTGCTGAGCTCCCAGCCAACAGCAGCATCAATTACTAGCTATGTGAGTAAGCCATTTCCCCAGACAAGCCTTCAGCTGACTCCAGCCCTGGCTGCTATCTGAACACAAGAGTGTGCAAGGTCCTAAGTGAGAACCATCCTGTTGACCTCAGTCAACCCCCAGACTTGTGAGCAATAAAAGCACACTGTTCTTTTAATCTGATAACTTTTGAGATAGGACTGTTACAAATGCAATCGACATACAGGGTATCCTGATATCCCTGCAGAACCTAGATCAAGTCTGAGCAGTGTACCAGATGACAGGGAAGCTACTGAAGCTTGCCAGATATCGGTGAATAAGATATTAAATGTGTGATCAATACATAATAGGGACTAAGTGCCACAGATGGTCAAGAAAGGCTCCCCCAGAGAAAATGAGATTTAATCTGAGTCTTGAAGTCTGGGTAGAACTTAATAGATGAAAAGTAGGGATAAAAGAGAATATATCTGAAAGAAGTAAACTGGACAAATATAGAAGACCAAAAGAACAAAGGGTAGATGAGAAATGTGAGTTTACTGAAAACACTCATCTTTCAAGATTTCAGTTTATAGGTGCCTCTAACAGGCACCCTCCTCCTCTTTCTTCTATTTCCCTCCTTCTGTGTGTGTGTATTTAGTCTCTCCAGTTGTGTCCAGCTCTTTGTAACCCTATGCACTGTGGCCCATCAGGCTCCTCTGTCCATGGAATTCTCCAGGCAAGAATACTGAAGTGCGTTGCCGTGCCCTAGTCCAGGGAATCCTGCATTGGCAGGTGGGTTCTTTACCACCTGGGAAGTACCACCTGGGAAGCTCCTTCCCTCTTTCTACACAAATTGAACTGAGGCTTCATTTTTATCATAGCACTAGGAGTATTTTAAGCTACTCTTTTTTCTTTTAAAAGTTCCTGTTGTGGTTAGGATAATTGTCTATATATATAAAAAAAAAAGTTCCCCAAATAGGGTGGCTTAAATTATGTAGATGTTTATTTTTCTCTGCTGTGTAACAGTTATGAGATGAGACCTGCTCTTCATGATGATTCAAAGACCCAGCTTGTTGCTCTGCTAACCCCTCAGGCAATGTCATTAACTGCAGGCTAGAAACTTGGTCACCACCAGATCCAGCTCCAGTGTGTCTGAGGGAAAAGAGGTGTAGGAGCTGAGCTGGATGTCCTGAACCCGGAAGAGGCAAACATCACTTCCCCAACATGCCCTTGGAAAGAACGGGGACATATGGCCTCACCCAAGCCCAAGGCAGGCTTCCCAAGTGGCTCAGTGGCTCCTGCCAATGCAGGAGATGTGAGTTTGATCCCTGGGAGATACCCTGGGGAAGGAAATGGTAACCCACTCCAGTATTCTTGCCTGGAGAAGTCCATGGACAGAAGAGCCTAGCGGGCTACAGTCCACAGGGTTGCAAAAGAGTTGGGCATAATGACTAAACAACAACAAACAAGCCCAAGGCAGGTGGGGAAATGTGGCCTGGCTGGGAAGCCATATAGAGTTGCATAGAGCTGAAATTCTATTACTAGTGGAGAAGGGGATTTGAGGTGGGCAGTGGCAATTGTGCCCCAAGGCTCGTCTTCCCCTGAGTCTGGGAGCTCCGTGAGGGCAAGAACCACATTTTCCTCATCTCTAGTCCTACCACTGAGATTGCTGCCTGACCCAGAGCAGTGTGCTCTGTCCATGCCTGCTGAGTGTATGAGGAGTCGCCATGGCCTAGGCTGGACGTGATGAAGGTGTAAGCCACCACGGGGAGCCGAGAAGGCGAGGCCAGCTGTGGAAGAATGTACTAGGGAAATGCACAGGGCTTGATGAATCTTGCCAGAACAGAAAGCTTTTAATGTTACGATCTTTTGTCATCTAAGTTGACAGTTCTTTGGCTCGAGTTGAAAGAACATGAACTAAATACCTCACTTAACAGAAATTTATTGAATGCCTTCCAAAGTTAAGAAATTCCTCAATCATTTCCAAATCACTTTAGGACAAAATATAACTCAAGCTTGAAGACTTTCAGGGTTCTTATTCTACACTTGTCTCTGCTACTGTTCACAGGTTAGAGCAACAGACTGCACACCAGGGCTTTCACCTGGTTGCTCTTACACGCCATCAACAACAGCTTTCTGTGCTGACAGCGCTCCCCCCACCCCCGCCCCTGACAAGTAGATGTGTGCCCACTCACTGATGTCCAGACACCAGCTGCTTTCTAGAAACCAGGTTCTGTGGCTATAGGCATAGTTTGGGTGTGTCATTCTTCAGTGTCAGCTCAAGTTTGGAGTCAGCACAGACTGAGTCTGAATTCGACTCTGTCACTTACTACTGACTTTGGTCAAGTTACACCACCTGTTTAAATCCCAGCTCCTTTATGTGTAAAATGGGATTGTAATGGAGCTTCATCACCGGGTGTATGAGGATTAGATGAGGTTCCAGGGGTAAAGCACTTGGCCCTTAGTGTGCACTCAAAGAATGATAGCTCTTAAACTGTTAGGAAAATAGGTTTTCAGGCCCCTGTGGCATCTTGAGTCAAAAGATATTAACAGGATGATGAAAATAATGGCCAAGTGTGGCCATTGCAGTAGAACCTTATGAACTTCTTGAACTGGCCTTATTTTCTGATCTGATGACTCTGTCCTGGCCTTTGAAGGATGAGTTGATCCTGATCGATGCAGTCCTAGCCCATGACTTCGCAGCTGCTTTTGGGATGACTATCAGGTTGGAGCTCAGAGGGTCCTCTTCCCTTCCTCTGCCTGCTGCTTGTCCAGCAGAATCTGGGAACCTTGCTTATCAGCACAGTCACCATGCAAAGAGAGAGATGAATCCCTTTTTTGGTCTCCTAGGCTTCTTGGACCCAGGATGTTTTCAATTCTTGATGTCCAATGATCTGTGTGCTCTCTCAGAGATGACATAGTGACAGCTCTGGTCAGTGGCACATCCTGTTCCATTCACAGAGCCCTGCCTCACCCTTCCCTCACTGCTAAGGATCAGGCCTGTCCCTCTCTTATCTCTTGGGAAAGGTTAAGCCCATCCTGGCCCCCATGGGTAGATGTCTCTTTCCTAAAAGACCGGTTTGCCCTCCCTGTTAACCTGTGACTCACTACAATCTGCTAGAAGCCTGCAAGTCACTCTTGGGCCTGCAAAATGTGGGAGCCCACTCATGACTCAATGTGATGTCATCTTTCTCACTTCTCTTTATTAGAATGTAGAAGCTCCACCCAGGCAACTGCAATTCAGACACTGAGTCCACGAGCCTTCACTTCTTGGAGGTGCCCCAGCCTCCAGGGCAATGCGCCCCTCCCTCTTTCCCTCCCCACATTGGGATCCTGTTGGGGGCGAGACTGTTCCACCACTTATCACCCTTGCTCTCCCTCTATGACTGTCTTCCATCACTGTCCTCCTCCAGCACACAGCTCTTTTTATGGAGGTGGAAGAAATATGCACGCACGCACACACACACATCATGGAAACCAGTTCTCCAAGTCTGTGCGAACTTTCCAGACTGTTTCATCTGTCCACCAGAGAACAGACCCTCTTTGAAACAATAAGCTAGGGCATCTGCCATTCTTGTTGCTGGCTGGCTTCTGGTGGTGGCTGAGGGGAGTGAACCTGCTATTTGATGTCTGTGTGCCACAGATTAAGACTTCATGTTTCATCCTGTCTCATGAGTTACACGGGTTTTCACTTCGTAGCTGGAATGAGGTCTACCAGGCTGCTCAGTTCGCAGGGTGAGCACAGCTGCTTCATCATGTTCCAATTCACCCTTCTTTATCCCCTTTCAATCTTTCGCTTCAATTTTTTATCAAAAGCCTATATATGTATAATTTCAGAAGTCAAGTAATTCTCTAAAACTTTAGAAAAACAGCAGTCATCCGGTCCCCTCTCTTGTCCTCTAGTCTCACTTTACAAAGAACTAATTTTTGAAAATATTTTCCTTCACATTGCTAAAGAATGTAATTATATTGCTAATTCTTGACTTTTCAGCATTATTTACTAATTTTGAAGTATAGGAATTAAAAGAATCCTGCACATACTAACTTACCCTCCTTCCATCGATATTTAGGATTTACACGACTTTGACAATATAATACTAGTCACAGGGGAGCCCTGTAGTATGCTCTAATTGCTCTTCCTTTCTTTTTTCCTAAAGCATTTACTTACTTATCGGCTGTGCTGGGTCATTGCTGCATGAGCTTTGCTCTGATTGTGGGGAGCAGAGGCTGCTCTCTGGCTGCGGCGCTTGGGCTCCTCACTGCGGTGGCTTCTCTTGTCACAGAGCACAGGCCCTAGGGAGCGGGGGCTCGGGAGTTTCGGTTCCTTGGGCTCTGGGGCACCAGCTCAATGGTTGTTGCACACCAGCTTGGTTGCCCCACAGCATGTGGGATCTTCCTGGATCAGGGATTGAACCTGTGTGTACTGCATTGGCAGGTGGATTCTTTACCACTGAGCCCATCTTTCCTTTCTTGGATAACATTTTGTCTTCCTTGGATTTCATAACTGTCCCTTTCCTCCTTTGTTTAGTTTTCTGTGTACTTACCTCTAAGTCAATGTCCTCTTCTCGCAGACTTTGCTCCCGGACCCTCTAGCTCATCTTCTATTGACCCTTGGTTGACAGATGTGTGGGGCACACCTCCGTTCTTGGCTCCCCTGGCAGCATTCAGCAGGCATGCCGCACAACTTTCACGGGACTGCACTGCTGCTCTGCCAGTTCGCCTCACTCTCCGGGCACTCCTCCTCGTCTGTGGCTTCTGTTCTTCTCCTGTCCCTTACTGGGATGTGTCCAGCGTTCATTTCACCTCTTTTGCCCCGTCATGCTACCTAAGCTTCCCAGACTCATCCCATACTAATACTCCTGCCATCTCTGTATGAATGGCTGATGGATGGCTATGTCTCTTGCTCAGTATTTCTGCTGAGCTCAGGTCCACATTTCCATTGGCTGGTGGGACGTTTCTGCCAGCAGAAACCTCAAACTCAGCATGTCCCAAAACAAAATCACTATTTCAGAACCTAAACGTATTCAAAGCCTATTTTTTTTTAATCTGTGAAACTGTGGGAAAGTGACTGCATTCTTACCTGCAAAATTGGATGATACTGCATTCCTTAGAGGATTAAATGGTCACATGTATCATGATACATATTAAGTACTCTTCAGGGCATCTGACTTGCTGCCCATGCTCAATAAATGGCCCTGTTTATTAGTAGAAGCAGAATGAGGAGAGGATGGTGAGGAAGGAGAGTGTTAATATTGCTGTCATCCTCTATCTATCAAAATGGCCCCACCATCACCTGTCCCCAGTCCAAACGCAGGATTCGTCCTTGGCCTCTGCTTCCTTCCCATGACCTTACTTACTCTATCATGAAGCCAACTGATCATATCCCATAAATATGTCTCACATCAGGTCCCCTGCTCCCATCCTCACAGCCTGGCCCTGTTCAGCCCCAATCCTCTCCCACCTGCTCTGCCAGGAAGACCCTGCTGCCTGGCTCCCCAGCCTTTGATCTTACATTTCACTTCTAGTCCATCCTCTACATTTCAGCAAAATGATACATCTGACACTCTAGTCTGCTTGTCACGTCTCTCCTAGGCATATTTCAGTAATAATTATAATTGTAGCAGAGAGGGCGGAAAGCTAATATTTAAAATCATAACAGGGTGTAGCTGTGTCTTCCCCCCAGGCGTGCATTCCTCCTGCATACAAGGTTCTTCATTTGACAAAACACCTGGGTGGATGCAGAAGGTGAATAGTTGAGAAGAGAAAACAGAGGGGTAGTTAAACCCCTCTGCAGAGGAAATATGCCAGAATCAGGAATTAAAAGGTATTTCGAGTGGGAAGGGAATTGAGGACAGCTTTTGGGTCAGGGGAAAGCAAAGTCTCACCAACTCATTGGGTGCCCAGACAGAACTGGACCTTGGTGGGACTGGGGCTGTCATGTAAACTTCAGCAGTGTCTCAGGATTTGGACCATTGTGTGATGGTCTAGAGTTCCCATTCTTCCCTCAACCCCACTGCCCTGTACCTCACAGCTTTAATAATATTCCATGAACACTGTCCCCCAGGATCCTGCTAATGGAGGAAAGGAATTGGTGCTGTCTGTATCTGCTTGGCACAGAGAACTGAGAGCATGGTGGAGAGTGAAAGTGGAGCCTGCAGATCTCAGAACACAAGGGCTCTTTTGTGGCAGGGTGTGAACCTGAGTAGAAGCAAAGGCGGGATTTCCAATCAGTGATAATGAATGTGTGGTATACTCACAGCCCTACTCCCTCTGGGCCAGGCAACCAGCTGGGAGCTTTCCATGAAGAGCCTCCTTTCCTCTCCCTTGATGCAGAGTTGCTGTTGCTGATCTGTTTGCAACCACGAATCTGTCACTTGCCTGGGGGTCACGGAGCTGGAGGGAGTCAGAGGCAGATCTGTCTCACCGTTACTCAGGGCTCTCTTCTTGCTCTTGGGTAAACTCTCCATTCCTCCCATAGGTCCCAATTTTCTAACTGTGACTCAGTAAAAAGACAGGTTCAGTTTCAGGTCTGTATAAAACAATCAAGTCTATCCATATCATTTTGCACATTGGAAGAGGTTGTTCTGAGGAAGCATGGTGACCCTGTGGATCAGGACAAAGTTCCTTTTCATTCCAAGCCTAATGGTCCTTCCTCTATAACAGTTTCCTAAACATCGTCTGTAAAACTGATGATGCCAATAGGTGCACTGTGAGAAAGCATCTCACGATGAAATTGCCTGGAAATTACTGAGTTAAGTAAAGCTCACCAGGACTTCTCACAGTATTTATTACGTTAATGTACATTTTACAGTTTATTTTATTTATTGAAGTATAGTCGACTTACAATGTTGTGTTAATTTCTGCTGTACAATAAACTGATTCAGTTACACATATATATGCACATTCTTTTTAATAGTCTTTTCTATTATGATTTAAAGGTTGGTGGGACAACTATAAACCTCTTACCAAGCTGATGTATCATGGGACAGAATTCTGGCTTTCCTTGCAGAAAAGCATTTACTTGTCAGAAATGCAGGCACTGCATTAATCAGGGGCTTTAGGTAGTGCTAACTGATCGCCAGGACAAAGCAATGGCATCCCACTCCAGCACTTTTGCCTGGAAAATCCNTTCTGGCTTTCCTTGCAGAAAAGCATTTACTTGTCAGAAATGCAGGCACTGCATTAATCAGGGGCTTTAGGTAGTGCTAACTGATCGCCAGGACAAAGCAATGGCATCCCACTCCAGCACTTTTGCCTGGAAAATCCAATGGGCAGGGGAGCCTGGTAGGCTGCAGTCCATGGGGTTGCTATGAGTCGGACATGACTGAGCGACTTCAATTTCACTTTCCACTTTCATGCATTGGAGAAAGACGTGGTAACCCACGCCAGTGTTCTTACCTTGAGAATCCCAGGGACGGGAGAACCTGGTGGGCTGCCATCTATGGAGTCGCACAGAGTCGACACGACTGAAGCGACTAAGCAGCAGCAGCAGCAGCAGCAACTGATCGCCCATGATATTTTCTATAGTAAGAATGAGGAACCTCCATAATCCTTCAGGGTCTCATATATTTCCTGATAAAATTGGTGAGAGACAGATGCCAAAGAGAGAGGATCTTCTGAGTAGGAGAAGAAACTCCATGGGCTTTGGGAGAAATGCTGCTGCTGCTAAGTTGTTGCTTCAGTCATGTCCGACTCTGTGTGACCCCATAGACGGCAGCCCACCAGTATCCTCTGTCCCTGGGATTCTCCAGGCAAGAATACTGGAGTGGCTTGCCATTTCCTTCTCCAATGCATGCATGCGTGCTAAGTTGCTTCAGTCGTGTCCAACTCTGTGGGACCCTATGGACAGCAGCCCACCAGGTTCCTCTGTCCAAGGGATTCTCTAGGCAAGAATACAGGAATGGGTTGCCATTTCTTTCTCCAGGGAGAAAGGATAGAATNCATGCGTGCTAAGTTGCTTCAGTCGTGTCCAACTCTGTGGGACCCTATGGACAGCAGCCCACCAGGTTCCTCTGTCCAAGGGATTCTCTAGGCAAGAATACAGGAATGGGTTGCCATTTCTTTCTCCAGGGAGAAAGGATAGAATCTAACAAAAGAAATCTGAGTTGACTAAGGCCAGATCTAAAAACCCTATCAGATAAGTACTGCTCTACAGTACTCAAGGTGCAAAGATGAGATTGTATACTTTTATTTTTCTCAAACTTATAATGGTCAGCAAGAAGACTTGTGTTTGTCATGTTCAGCAACTCTGTCCTCTTCCCTAGGTCATATGAGAAGCCCAGGCTTGTCTAGACCAAAACAATGGGGAGAGATGAGCCTCTGGTCATAGTAAACCCTTATGAGGGTCACTAGTGTTACTCCTGTGTGGTTCAGAGTTGGACTTCAGCTTGGACTAGCCCTACAGCTCCAGGCAGGACTAAGATGGGCCTCCCAAGGCCTTCATCACAAACAGGTCTCAGTTACAGGCCCCTGTGGCAATTGGGGTCACGGCTCAGTGGCCAAGACATCCAGCCTCCTCACACACCCTGAAACACTCCTCCTCCTCCATTCCAGTGACGTTTCTTGGCAACCAATCCCATCTTCCCTGGGAATCCCTAATCTAGCCCCTACCTTCACTCCTGATTCATCCAATTTAGCTTCTTTAACCAAGTTCCTGAGAAAATAGGTCTGGTAACTCTTTGGGGTTTAGGAGAGCTAGGCAAGCCTTAAGCACATTGGAAGAGGTTGTTTAAAGCTGCTGCTGCTGCTGCTAAGTCACTTCAGTTGCGTCCGACT
>SJYV01010735.1:0-19426 GCA_006410875.1 Neotragus pygmaeus | reverse complement strand
AAAAAAAAGGCTATGACCAACCTAGACAGCATATTAAAAAACAGAGACATTACCTTGCTGACAAAAGTCCATCTAGTCAAAGTTGTTTTTTTCAGTAGTCATGTATGGATGTGAGAGTTGAACTATAAAGAAAGTTGAGCACCAAAGAATTGATGCTTTTAAACTGTGGTGTTGGAGAAGACTCTTGAGAGTCCCTTGGACTGCAAGGAGATCCAACTAGTCAGTTCTCTAGGAAATCAGTCCCAAGTATTCATTGGAAGGACTGATGTTGAAGCTGAAGCTCCAATACTTTGGCCACCTGATGCAAAGAACTGACTCACTGGAAAAAACCCTGATGCTGGGAAAGATTGAAGGCAGGAGGAGAAGGGGACAACAGAGGATGAGATGGTTGGATGGCATCACTGACTCAATGGACATGAGTTTAAGTAAGCTCCAGGACTTGGTGATGGACAAGGAAGCCTGGTGTGCTGCATTCCAAGGGGCCACAAAGAGTCAGACATAACTGAGTGACTGAATTGACTGAGACTGCTTATGCACACTGTCTGTAAACTGATTTCCTTTCCTTTTCAGTGGCCTCCTGCTCCAAATCTGTTGTCACACTGCAGACAGATTCATCTTCCTGTATATGTAGCTCTGATTATGATATTCACCTGCTCAAAAACCTTTCTATCTCCCATCACTGTGAATGTAAACATAATAGACATTCCTTACTACCACTGCTACTTTTTCTCTCTTGATTCTGTTTCCCTACACTCTCTAGTCTGGCCAGACTGAATCACACAACATCCTTAATGTGCATATCGTCCCATCTCTTAGATATGTTTCCTTTTTTATACACTGCTCCTTCAGTCTGGATTGCCTTCACACACACTCCTGCATCTCTGGCTGTATATTCATCCCTACTCCCCCAAAACTTGGAGAAGAGCATGGCAACCCACTTCAGCATACTTGCCTGGAGAATTCCATGAACCAGGAAACCTGGCAGGCTGTAGTCCGTGGGATCACAAAGAGCTGGACCTGACTGTGAGACTACTACTGTTACTCCTACTCCCCCAAACCAAAACCCAAGCTCTGGAGGCCAGCTTCTCCTCTTTAACAGCATTTCAGCAACCTATACATGCTGCATCCACCTCATCAGATTGTAAATATTAATAGCCATTTTATGGCAATAGTCATGAAAATATTATGCATGTATGTTTAGTTGCTCAGCTGTGTCCAACTCTTTGGAACTCCATGGATTATAGCCTTCCAGGTTCCTCTGTTCATGGAATTCTCCAGGCAAGAATACTGGGGATTCTCCAGGGGATCTTCTGGAACCAGGGATCAAACCCTAGTCTCCTACATTACAGGCAGATTTTTACCATCTGAGCCACCAGGGAAGCCCGTATAAGTGTGTTAAACATTCCATAATGATTTGATAACACTAAATTGAATTGGTCTGGAAGTAAGCCTTTAAATAAAGTTTGCATTTCTAATAACACTTAAAACTTCCAAATTCTAAATGTAAATGGCTTTGACAAGGGTAATTAGGTAAAGAGAAATGAATAATCAATGAGAAAGTAGCTATTGATAAGGTGGATATATCAAAATTATTAATTAGAAACCAATAGCCATCTTCTATAAAGGGACAGCTAGTGAAAATATACATGGAAGAAAAAATGTACTTATATATATATATATATATATATATATATATAATTTCTACCACACACACATACACATACAATGTCTAAGGAGAAATTAACAAGAAATAAACAAGATTGATATTATTAGAAATTCCAAACAATACTATCAGGATATAAAATAAAAGCTGGTGAAAATTAAAATCATGCTCTATGCTTAAATAAAGAGATTCGATAAAACTGTCAATCATTTCTGTGATAGTTTAGAACTGTATTGATATTAGAATAAGGCTAAATTCTATTTTTTTATGTTCTTTCTCCTTTTCTTTCTTTTTACAAAAGAGTTTGGTAAGATGTTTCTAAAGTGCAGTTAAAAAAAAATTATCTTGGAAAATTCTAAACAAGAAGAAAAATGGGGGCAAAACTATCTCTCAAACATTAAAGCATGTTATTAATCCATAATTTTTAAACAATGCAATACTGGACTATGGTAGGTAGATAGATAAATATTCTTCAGATATAGGCCTAAATACATGTTGATGTTTAGTATGATCAAGTTGACATTGAATAAGGGATGATAGAAAAAAATTATTCAGTATATGGCATTAGTATGGTGTTAGCATAATTGGGAAGCTATCTGCAATGAATTGCAGGCTGATTCTTCTATTTTTTATTTGAATTAGTTTATTTAAATTGGAGGCTAATTACTTTACAATATTGTAGTGGTTCTGCCATACATTGACATGAATCAGCCATGAGTGTACATATGTCCCCATCCTGAACACCCCTCCCACCTCCTTCCCCATCCCATCCCTCGGGGTCAACCCAGTGCACCAGCCCTGAGCACCCTGTCTCATGCATTGAACCTGGACCGGCGATCTATTTCACATATGGTAATATACATGTTTCAATGCTATTCTCTCAAATCCCAAAAGGAGAGAGCATTCCTCTCCTAGATAAGAGAGTAATTTAGGTAGAAAGGTCCTCATCACAGATGAAACGATATTAGGGCCAGTCGACTAGCCCTCATGAAAAGCTGTGCATCTTACCGGTAAGCGTGTTGGGCAGAGCATGTTGTCATTGAGGTTCCTTTTGCTGAAGCCCATAAAATATCGACTTCTTGAATTTAAGGTAACAATTTATAACTTCACACTAACTATATATATATATAATATATATAATATAACTTCACATATACAAGGTTAATAAACACTTAAATTGAGGAAACTGGAAATTCTTAAATAATTTTGGAAGTGTAGTATATTCTGGTTTGGGGCTGACTTGCCTTAGAATCTAATATGTGTTATCACAGTTTTACAGAAAAGGCTTGTTTTCTTTTTCTCACCAGAATCTCAAGTCCTAAATCAGAGTCCTATCAGATAAGATGCTCTCTGAGGGAAAATGACCAAGAGTGACGGAGTGACCTGCACTGGCCTTGCATTCAGGCACTTGGGTTTTATTAAATTTTAACTACTTGTTGTCTTCCATGTTTGGGATACGTTTTTTCCCCTCTGATAAATTATAAATGATTAATTAATTCCAGGAAAGAAGAATATTTCTTAAATCAAATTTCTTCTGCATCCCAGTTGATTTTCTGAGAAAATAGCATAGGCAATATTTAAGCCCAAAATAATCATTTTATTTAATTCAGAGGTTGGTGGGCTTGCTTATTGATTTAATGATTTCCCAAATCACCTATCATCCAATTATTTGTGCTCTGATTTAAAGATAGAAGATCTATTGCTAATGATCTTCATGTACATTTATCATTCACTCTATGAGTTCCCTTTTCTCTTTTGTTCATCTCTGCTCCAAATTGTTTGTTGAATTTGAATTGGGTGATGTAAAGCTAAATTTAAGATATCCTAACCTGTGACTCACGTTATAGGGCTGAGAGAACCACTGATTTTGAGAATCTTCCCTATATTTGATGTCGTGCTACAGTTTAGTTGATGACGTTTTGTATTTTCTGTCATTTAATCCTCACAACATGCTTGTAAGTAGATCTGATTATCTGCATCTTATGAATGAAAGAGAGTCTTTGGGAGGTTGTGGTGATACATACAAGGTCATTGTGGCACACAGAGTTCCAAACCCATGGGTCCAGTACTTGTGCTCTTAACCATGACTGCAAATATAATCGTGAAGCACTTCTTTTTTATTTTATTTTTTAACATTTTAATTAGAAGGTAATTGCTTTACAATGTTGTGTTGGTTTCTGCCATACAACAACATGAATCAACTATAAGGACACATACATCCTTTCCCTCTGGAGCTTCCTCACCACCGCCCTATCCCCCACCCTGCACCATCCCACCCGTCTAGGTCAAGCAGAGCACCAGGTTGAGCTTACTGCCTTGTACAGCAACTTCCCATGAGCATCTATTTTACACACAGAAAAGTGTATATTTCATTGCTACTCTCTCAATTTCTCCTTCCACCACTGTGCCCACAGGTCCGTTCTCTACATCTGTGTCTCTGTTTCTCTCCTGCAAATAGGTTCATCAGTACCATTAATGAAGCACTTCTCAATCTGTAGCCCACCAGGCTCCTCGATCCATGGGATTTTCCAGGCATGAATACTGGAGTGGGTTGCCATTTCCTACTCCAGGGGATCTTCCTGACCAAGGGATTGAACCCGGGTCTCCTGCATTGTAGGCAGATGCTTTACCATCCAAGCTACCAAGGAAGCCCCAATCTAAGGTGATATACAGATATAAAATGTTATCATGAGAATCAAAGTTATTCATTGATAGAATGGTTTGGTGGTGGGGCTTATGGATTTAAAAAATTAATGTATGTATGCATATGTATTAGAGAAGGAAATGGCCACCCACTCCAGTATTCCTGCCTGGAGAATCCCATGGACAGAGGAGCCTGGGCGGGCTGCAGTCCACGGGGTCGCAAGAGTCGGACACGACTGAGGAGCAGCATGCATGTGTCTGTGTGATTGTGTGAACATGTATTTACATCTCTTTTACCTGTCTACCTAATCTGCCTATCTATCTTCTTCTCTGGGTTAGGAACGAGGTTGGCTTTTACTGTCTTTCTTAAACCTGGCTTTTAGTTATCTTACAATTGCATTTGTATTTTCAGTCCAAGGTTAAAAGGAAGCAGTTTTTCAATGCTGACCACATGGTTCAAGTAAATAGGACTTGATGAATTGAATTCTCTCAGTAGCTTAAGGGAAGATACATCAGTTGAGTGGCCCAAAGAAACTCAAATCAATGCTGACAATGATAAGTCTATTTTTCTAACATTACACCATTCCAGATCTAAGCTAAATTTATAGCCTTCCTCTTTAGAATTGGATTTCCTCAAAATAGCAAAAAGAAATGTCTTGTTGACACTGTTGAAAATCAGTCCAACTTAATAGTTAAAATATACCACTAAGGGAAAAAAGTTTTCTGTTAAAATATTTGCTTTGTTTATAAAAATAGCCCAAGGAAAGTGAAAATGAAAATTTTTCCTTGATTGTGAACAACATGCTTTCAGTTTCACTATGTGAATTAAAGACAGAAAAGCAAAGTGGAACAGGTAACACAGGGTGCTCCCTGGGGGTGAGGTAGAGTCACAGACTGCGTTTTGAGCTTCTTAACTTTTCAAACAAAATTTCACTGGATGTGTCCATGGAAGCATACGGCTGCGGGCAGGGGTGTTCACAAAATGCTATGGCTGGGATATAGGAAATTAAGTACTGAGTGGGTTAAGAGAGAAGTGAACTGAGTGAAGTGGCTCAGTAGTGTCCGACTCTTTGTGACCTCATGGACTATAGCCTACCGAACTCCTCCGCCCATGGGATTTTCCAGGCACATATACTGGAGTGGGTTGCCATTTCCTTCTCCAGTGGAACTTCCCAACCCAGGGATTGAACCCTGGTCTCCTGCATTGTAGGCAGACACTTTACCATCTGAGCCACAAGGGAAGCCCTAATTGAAATTACATCATGAGCCCCAAATGGCCAAGAATCAGCCCTTTTTATACTGACTGGAGATAAAGGAATGTGCTGAGGCCACCCTGGATTGACACAAAGTGGATTTAAGCCTTTGATGTGCCACCTTGGTCCCTGACTGCATTCCTGGTTGGTTTGTTTGTTTCTATCTTCATGAAATTTGCAATTTGAGGTCCCTTGCCCTATGAAAGAAGTTTCACCACTAATTTTCATTTTTCTGTTTGAGAAACTCTGATCATTTTGTCCAATAAATTATCTTTGGAGACAAACAATGGTCTATTCCCAAAAAAGAAGAGAAGGTAAGAAGAATGCTGTCAGATCAACAAAATGATTCATCTTATCCTACTTAATACCCACAGTTACTTTAACCTCCTATCTTGAATGAGGGCAAATAAACGTTTACAAGATTTGTATCTTTGTTTTAAATTGTTACTACTTAGGTCAGTTTGCTACCTTACTGTGATTGCGCTTTAGTCCTTCCTGTTCAAAGTTAAGTCCTTGAAGAATACACTGTGTATAAAGGCTAACTCCTTATTGACATTTTGAAGGACCTTGCTTCACCCCTGAAAGGTGACATGGTTCCTACCCTTCTTCAAGCAGAGATCGCTGCGTGTTTTACCTTGAGTGAGGGAGCAGTGACCTCTGATCAGTAAATAAAGATATGATTTGTAAACACCCAAATATTTGCTGAATGTTTTGCAAGGAAGACTAGAGTGTAAACCACACTCCTGGTTGATAACCATTGTGCATACAGGACTAACTGGGACTAGCTTATTCATCAAGAAACAAAATAAGTCAAAATTCAGAACACTGTGTTTCATATTTTATAAAGAACACAAGGAAATTCCATTTACCAAGATCCGGAAAACTAATTGCTTAATCACACGTCCATCTAGGTCTGAAACTACGCAATATTCTTACCTCAGCACTTTCTGTGGGTCTCACTCAATTTGCTATATTAAGTCAATTTCGTTTATATTTAATTCTACATCATCTCACTGCGGATATGGAAGGCCCCTTCCTCAACCCCTTCATGTCTTCCTCATGTGGTAAACTGCCCCTGGATCTGACACCTGGACCATATAGAATCATTCTAGGAAAACTCCTGAAATAATGCTTGAACAGATATGCACCTCCAAATTTGGTTAAAAGGTCACTAAACATTTCCCATGATGCTCCTCTGCTGGCTCTCAGACCAAATGCTTGTTGAGCAAGTTCTATATGCCAGACCCTCCTTGTCCAACACAATAAGCAAAATAGACAAAACTCTGCTTTCAGGAAGTTTGCCCTCTCCTGGAGAGAATGAGACAATAAACAACATATTATGAAACGCTGAAAACAAAAACTGAAACAAGCCTCCGGGCGTCAGTGCTGGCTGCCGTCTGGTGATCTGGGAAGCCCTCTGCTGGGTGCTGTGACTTGGCTGGGTCTGTGGTAGGCGAGTGGCAATGTACATGGCTGGCTCACCACTGACACTTGAAGGGCCCAGGAAGGTGGGTGGTTTGGGGCCAACATACATAATTTTTTTTTGATTTGGGTTTGTCAGAAATTTGACAAGCTCAGCTAGGTGACAGAGTGAGAATAAAGTAGAGGAAACTTGTAAAAGTTAGTCCCCAGACACCACAAAGTCCATCTATCCACATCTGCTCACGAGTGTCACATCTGGGATCATGTCTAATGACACCATTTGCCTTATCAAAAACTTCCAAGGACTCCTTGAGTGTGTGCCAAGTCGCTTCAGCATCTGACTCTTGCGACCCTCCACCAGGCTTCTCTGTCCATGGGATCCTCCCGTCAAGAGTGCTGGAATGTGTGGCCATGCCCTCCTCCCGGGGAATCTTCCCAACCCAGGACTGAACCCGTGTCTCGTAGTCTCTCCCATTGGCAGGTGGGTTCTTTGCCACTGGGGCCACCTGGAAAGCTCAGAAGCCAAGGGTATGAGCTCCTAAGATAGGTTTTAGGAAACAATCCTTGGGAGAGAATTATGAAATCAAATGACGCGATTGAGGTGACTGAAGTATTACTATAAAGCAGTTTAATGGTGTAAGGATAATGTTATTTCTTTATTAAGCACTCAGAATTTCTTCTACATGACTTTTTCTTTAGAATGCTACTTAGATTTTTGTTTTATTTTGTTTAAAAATGCAGATTCCTCAGCTTCATTTCAAATATACTGAATCAGTGTAGCAGGATGTGGACCCGAGGAATCTGCACGTCATTAGCCAGCTCCCCAGATGATTACTAGGCCCAGGAAAGGAGGAAAATTCCCGACTAGAGCTGGGCCGCAGAAAAATCGCACTGGCTTTACATAAGGAGGCCTGATTTCTGCCCTACAATCTTAAAGCCCACATAATCCCTCTTTGTTATACTGGGTTGGCCGAAGAATTTGTTCAGGCTTTTTGGTAAGATGCTATGAAAAACCTGAACAAACTCTTTATTCAAAACACATGAAATCATTTATTGTGACAAGAAGAATAAAACATCAAACTACTTCAGTTTCTTCTATTTAAGTTAAAATAAGATTTTTGGTAATTAAATTTATTGATATGTACTGCTTTATGAGTTTTGCTTCAATGCTGCCACAGGAATGAAAAGTAAACTGGCGCCAAATCCAAGGCCTTCACACAGTGCAAGAGTCCTTCTGTATACAAAGGATTCAAGAAACAGTTTGAAGACATACCAGCACTTTACAGAATAGACTAGAAAGGATTTAGGGAAGGATCGAATTGGGAGGATGTAGAGGGGAGAAAAGGATCAAAAATAATGGCTTTGAGGAATAGAAGAGATGGAGGACCATTAACAGAAATAAGAAAATGCGAAGGAGGAAGTGGTTTAGGGCAGAGAGGAGACCGGGCACAATTTCCAATGCTTTACATCTGAGCAGCTGCAACAGCCTTGGAACTCTGGAGTCAGAGCTTTGGGAACGAAAACTGATGTTGAGCTGATGGTAGGCGATGAGAGTTTCCCAGAAGAAAATGCGGTGTGAAAATACAAGGGCCTGGAAACAGAACCTGGACCTGAATTTAAGGCTATCAGAACAGACAGATAAGGAAAGAATGGTTCTGTGCCCGCCTTACCCCAATCCTACAGACCCCAAACACTTTCAAATCTCCAAAGTGAAATCCCTTGGACTGAGTTCACCTCTTTATCTGGACTTGGAATACTTTCAAATTAAAAAATAGTGAACAATATTATATAGAGAGAACCTTTTCTGTTGGATAATACAGCCAATGATACAGAATGAGTAGTGGAGTAATCATTTCACTAATTTTGTGTCCTATGGAGCCAGGAGCAGGTAGACTGGTCTAGTAAGTGGATTTTGTTTCGTTTTCCAAAAATTAAATACATGTATTGAATTTCCTGAAGGGCCTGGGGGAATCTGTTGGATTTCACAGTGAATGGGCTTAATACCACACATGTTATTGTAAACATCCATGATTTGGAAGGGCTTGCTAGAGCTGTGACGAGATATAAGGAATTTATGTACTTTCTTTTCAGGCCCTAGGGTGGAAGGCAGACACTCTTGGATGTGTAATGTAACAGAGCCGCCTGCTGGTGATATTGGACAACAACAAGCACGCTGGTGTGGACGTGCACCAATCCACTCAAACTGCCTCATAGATATTGTAGGTACAATATCCTCCTGCTATTCCTTCTGTGTGTATATTATTTGTTGTCTGAGTGTAAGATTTATCTGTTTTTGTGCTGATGAAGGGATGGTGAGGCAATAACCGTCATCAGTCATGTTGATGACCAGCATTCAAAGTGGGTCCTCCAGTCAGATCCCTGGATCCAGAATTTGGGTGTGCACCATCAGTCTGAGCCTGCTGGAGCCGTGCGTGCTGGCTGTGTTTGGCTGTACTTCCTACCGGGTCTTAGGATACTGCATAAATAAGCCGAAGATGACGCCCGTATATTGGCTCCTGGCTTGTTGTGAAGACAACAGTCTGGGATCCCTGAACTCAAAAGCCTGTCAACTCCCAAGTCAAATTTTCATATTTACAGCATACTCAGTTGTTTTAAACACAGCCTCAGTTCAGTTCAGTTCAGTCGCTCCGTTGTGTCCAACTCTTTGTGACCCCTTGGTGCAGCATGCCAAACTCCCCTGTCCATCACCAACTCCCGGAGTTTACTCAAACTCATGTCCATTGAGTCGGTGATGCCATCCAACCGTCTCATCCTCTGTCATCCCCTTCTCCTGCCCTCAATCTTTCCCAGCATCAGGGTCTTTTCAAATGAGTCAGCTCTTCACATCAGGTGGCCAAAGTATTGGAGTTTCAGCTTCAACATCAGTCCTTCCAATGGACATCCAGGACTGATCTCTTTAGGATGGACTGGTTGGATCTCCTTGCACTCTAAGGGACTTTCAAGAGTCTTCTCCAACACCAAAGTTCAAAAGCATCA
Source organism: Neotragus pygmaeus (assembly GCA_006410875.1). NCBI lineage: Eukaryota > Metazoa > Chordata > Mammalia > Artiodactyla > Bovidae > Neotragus > Neotragus pygmaeus. Next base: position 9,448 of record SJYV01010735.1, on the reverse strand, counting down.
ATTCTTCGGCACTCAGCTTTCTTTATAGTCCAACACACACATCCATACATGACTACTGGAAAAACCATAACTTTGACTAGATGGACCTTTGTTGGCAAAGCAATATCTCTGCTTTTTAATAAGCTGTCTAGGTTGGACATAGCTTTTCTTCCAAGGAGCAAGCGTCTTTTAATTTCATGGCTGCAGTCACCATCTGCAGTGATTTTGGAGCCCCCAGAAATAAAGTCTCTCACTGTTTTGATTTTTTCCCCATCTATTTGCTATGAAGTGATGGGACCAGACGCCCAGATCTTAGTTTTTTGAATGTTGAGCTTTAAGTCCACTTTTTCACTCTCCTCTTTCACCTTCATCCAGAGAGGCTCTTTCGTTCTTCCGCCGTAAGGGTGGTGTCATCTGCATATCTGAAGTTATTGTTATTTCACCCAGCAATCTTGATTCCAGCTTGTGCTTCATCCAGCTCGGCATTTTGCATGATGTACTCTTGCATATAAGTTAAATAAGCAGGGTGACAATATACAGCCTTGACATACTCCTTTCCCAATTTGGAAACAGTCTGTTGTTCCATGTCCAGTTCTAACTGTTGCTTCTTGACCTGCATACAGATTTCTGAAGAGGCAGGTCAGGTGATCTGGTCTTCCCATCTCTTTAAGAATTTTCCACAGTTTATTGTGATCCACACAGTCAAAGGCTTTGGTGTAGTCAACACAGCCTAGATGAGCAGATTTTTAAATGTTTAGAAATGGCCTGCTGTGCATACCCTGAGAAACTGCATCCGGCAGGCATCCGAGAGCCACAGAGAAACTATGGAGCTATTAGAGGCCTTGCTGGCAGGTACTCTTTGGCAGAGCCTGGAGGCAGCAACTCCCAGAGGGCCTGCTGAGCACCCTCATCTAGACGTGTAAGTCCCTCCCCACCCCACTCCCTGAGAGTTCCTTTAGCGTCTCACTCTGCAGGGTGGTTCCCTGCCGCCACTGCTCTGCGGGTCCATAACTTCTGTGTGGAATTCCCCTCCTCGCCTTGCAGACACAAACCTATCAAAGTGTTGCTCCAAACTTTTGTTTTTATCTTTTCCCCTGATCAGCTCCCCAGCATCCCTGGAACTCACTGTACCATGCAAATAGGCCTTTTCTGGGCGGGGAGAGAGGAGCTTCGTAAATGGACATAGACCAAGCTGTTACACGATCACAGTCGTACGCATCCTCTGTACTTCCTCTTTGACTGTTTTTGTTCCCCTTCAGAAAGCAAAACTGTTTCCCAAATAAGAGCCTGGAGGGCTTGGAGGTACTGGCTATCCCTTCTCAGGAGCGTCCTGAGGCCGGGCCTGAAAGGGGATAGAAACTCAGAGTGCAGCTGCTCTAAACGTGCTGTGCATTCCTCAGGGAAGAGATAGGTAGGATGTCTGGTGCATGGGTGGTTGGTCGTGTCTGACTCTTTGTGACCCCACAGACTGTAGACTGCCAGGCTCCTGTGGCCATGGAATTTTCAAGGCAAGAATATTGGAGTGGGCTGCCATTTTCCCCTGCAAGGGGTTTTCCCCAACCCAGAAACTGACCTCGAGCCTCCTGCACTGGCAGGAGGATTCACCATTGAGCTGTCTGGGACTCATCTAACTCTGCATTTGGTCAAGGGTGCCTGTGTTCTCAGCATCACTAGTGGAGTTAGGAATGCTGCTTGAAGAGAAAGTCCAGACCAGCGTTAAGTCTAAGAAAGGGCATGAGTGACTGAATCTAAAATCCAGGGGCTTAGGTCATGAAAGTTTCACACACTTTGGAGACAATTCATTCTACTTCTCATGGCTAAATGTATAAAAATAGCTTCTCTCTTCTTGTGGTTAGTTAAGAATCAGACTCAGGGGTACCAGTCCAGTCTTGCCTTTACCACTTACTAGCTCTGTGATCCTGGACAGTTCTTTAGCCTGTGTTTACATTTCTTTGCCTGTAAGATTGAGAAATAATAGTACCCACCTTGTAAATTTGTTGTGAGGATTAAGTAAGATCTTACTTCATTTTTTTTCCAACTGAGGCAATGTAACGTGAGAGCTGAGAGTACGGACACTGAAGCCAGACCCTCTGGCTTTAAGTCTCAGCATTATAAGTTATAGCTGTGTGACCTTGGAGAAATTACTTTTTCCCTGTGTCTCAGTCTCAACTGTAAAATGGGGATAATTACAGTATTCATCTCATACCTGCTAAGTGCATGCCTGCTAACTTGCTTCAGTCGTGTCTGGTTCTTTGTGACACTAAGGATGGTAGCCTGCCAGGCTCCCTTGTCCATGGGATTCTTCAAGCAAGAATACTGGAGTGGATAGCCATGCCCGCCTCCAGGGCATCTTTCTGACCTAGGGACTGAACCTGAGTCTACTGCACTGGCAGGAGGGTTCTTTATCACTAGCCTGGGAAGCCCCATTCATCTCACAGGGCTGTTTCATTTAATGTGCTAATAAATGTAAAACATTTAAAGAAATGTCATAAAAGCTGATTTTTATTGTAAAGTAAATGAAGCTATTAGAACAGTTTCTGGTAGATAGTAAGAACTCAATAAATGTTGACTTGAATTATTAATCACATAATTGTCTAGATAATCATAAACTTTATTAATCATCCTATAAAGAAGGGAGGCCTGGTTTCTGTTTTCTTTTGCTTCTTCTAACTTGAACTCTTGCTCTGCTAAATTCAATCTAAGAAGAGAGCACCACTGGACTTGAAAGAAAAGCGAATTAATGGAAACAAAACAAAAGATTAAGTTTAAAAAGAGAGACTGGCTCTCCTTTGTTTGTTCACTAACAATTAACTAGATTGTGACTCCTGTACATGGTTCTTTCCATCCTTTTCAGTACCTAGGAAAGAACCTTCGCGGTCATCATCTGCCCCGTAGGCTTTGATCAGATGGTATTTATAACTATAGGAAAACGAAGCAAACAAAACGGGTTCTTCACCGTCCTGTCTAGAGAAACAAAGCTGGCCTAAATACAGTTCTCTAGCTCCTTGAAAAAGACGTTGTTGTTTTTCAGTCAGTAAGTGGTGTGCGACTCTTTGCGACCCCATGAATTGCAGCACGCTAGGCTCCCTGTCCTTCACTATCTCCGGTAGTTTGATCAGACTCATGTCCATCGAGTCCGTGATGCCATCCAGCCGTCTTACCCTCTGTGGTCCCCTTCTCCTCTTGCCCTCTATCTGCCACAGCATCAGGGGCTTTCCCAAAGGGTGGCTCTTGGCATCAGGTAGCCAAAAAAAGTTGGGGGCTCCCACATATTTATCTTGTTTGATTTTTTTCCTTCTCAAACTCAGAATTTGGAAGGGAATAGGGAGTGCAAGGAGAAACTTTAACTTTTCGGCGCAAACCTCAAAAACAGAAGGAAGGAGTGAGCCAGCAACCCTAATCAACGTTTTGCAGGCTTGATGGTTGGACCTGATCTCAAAGTGCTGCAACGCGGGGCCTCCGGGCCGGGCTGGGCGCTGCGGCGCTCGGCCAGTAGGGGGCGCGCGGGAGCGGAGGTCCCACGGGGCGGCCGTGCGCGCGCGGGGCCCGGGGCTCTGGGCTTCCGCGCGCGCGACCAGCGGAGCCTGGACGCGGCGCCCGCTTCGGCGACCCTCCGGCCGGGAATTGGGCTTCTCCAGGCGGCCACCTCGGCCGCGGGGCCGCGGAGACTGGGCGCCCGGGCGGAGGCAGGGGCCCGGCGAGCGCGGGAGGGCCCCGCCTCGCCGCAGGCCGTGCGCGGGGCTGCGCCTCCTTTTTCTGGGGAGACGGGGCGGTGTCAGGTAACCTCATTCCCCGCGCCCGGCGCCGCGTCCCCCACCCCGCGGCCCCGAAAGGAGAGGCGGAAAAGAAGGGCGCCGAGTCAGATGCAGCCGCAGCCCCAGTCTGGGCCCCGCTGGTGGTGCTTGGACTCTGCCAAGCCAGAGCCCCGCCCGCTTCCCGCTCCGGAGGAGGCTCGGCCCGGGCCCTCGCGCATCCCCTCCCTGGCCAAGTGCCCGCCTTAGCCGGCCTNCTGTTTTCTTTTGCTTCTTCTAACTTGAACTCTTGCTCTGCTAAATTCAATCTAAGAAGAGAGCACCACTGGACTTGAAAGAAAAGCGAATTAATGGAAACAAAACAAAAGATTAAGTTTAAAAAGAGAGACTGGCTCTCCTTTGTTTGTTCACTAACAATTAACTAGATTGTGACTCCTGTACATGGTTCTTTCCATCCTTTTCAGTACCTAGGAAAGAACCTTCGCGGTCATCATCTGCCCCGTAGGCTTTGATCAGATGGTATTTATAACTATAGGAAAACGAAGCAAACAAAACGGGTTCTTCACCGTCCTGTCTAGAGAAACAAAGCTGGCCTAAATACAGTTCTCTAGCTCCTTGAAAAAGACGTTGTTGTTTTTCAGTCAGTAAGTGGTGTGCGACTCTTTGCGACCCCATGAATTGCAGCACGCTAGGCTCCCTGTCCTTCACTATCTCCGGTAGTTTGATCAGACTCATGTCCATCGAGTCCGTGATGCCATCCAGCCGTCTTACCCTCTGTGGTCCCCTTCTCCTCTTGCCCTCTATCTGCCACAGCATCAGGGGCTTTCCCAAAGGGTGGCTCTTGGCATCAGGTAGCCAAAAAAAGTTGGGGGCTCCCACATATTTATCTTGTTTGATTTTTTTCCTTCTCAAACTCAGAATTTGGAAGGGAATAGGGAGTGCAAGGAGAAACTTTAACTTTTCGGCGCAAACCTCAAAAACAGAAGGAAGGAGTGAGCCAGCAACCCTAATCAACGTTTTGCAGGCTTGATGGTTGGACCTGATCTCAAAGTGCTGCAACGCGGGGCCTCCGGGCCGGGCTGGGCGCTGCGGCGCTCGGCCAGTAGGGGGCGCGCGGGAGCGGAGGTCCCACGGGGCGGCCGTGCGCGCGCGGGGCCCGGGGCTCTGGGCTTCCGCGCGCGCGACCAGCGGAGCCTGGACGCGGCGCCCGCTTCGGCGACCCTCCGGCCGGGAATTGGGCTTCTCCAGGCGGCCACCTCGGCCGCGGGGCCGCGGAGACTGGGCGCCCGGGCGGAGGCAGGGGCCCGGCGAGCGCGGGAGGGCCCCGCCTCGCCGCAGGCCGTGCGCGGGGCTGCGCCTCCTTTTTCTGGGGAGACGGGGCGGTGTCAGGTAACCTCATTCCCCGCGCCCGGCGCCGCGTCCCCCACCCCGCGGCCCCGAAAGGAGAGGCGGAAAAGAAGGGCGCCGAGTCAGATGCAGCCGCAGCCCCAGTCTGGGCCCCGCTGGTGGTGCTTGGACTCTGCCAAGCCAGAGCCCCGCCCGCTTCCCGCTCCGGAGGAGGCTCGGCCCGGGCCCTCGCGCATCCCCTCCCTGGCCAAGTGCCCGCCTTAGCCGGCCTGTGCTGGTCAATCCTCCGTCCCCACTTCGTGCAGCTCCTTTTCGTCCATGTCCTGCTCTTCCCTCTGGAAATCTGCACTTCCTAGTCTGCAAAATCGTTCAGCAGATGTTGGCAACAGTGGATTCCTTAAAGGAATTGGGGTTGACTACTGGGGGTTGAGTTTGAGGGGAAATAGGAACTGTTTGCACCTGAATGGTTTAGGAGTTCCTTGTGCCTTTGGCCCCCTAAAAAATTGTTTGAATTATTAAAATTGAAAGTGAAAATATATCCCCTCTCTATCCCCCTTTGTGAGCATCTTGATAAGTCAAGTGAAGGAAAGAGCATGCAGAATCAGATCCCTTCTCTTCAAGTCCTGACTATACATAGCACTAGTGACATTTGGTAATCAGGCCTAATTATTTACATGGGAATCTTAATTATTCACATGGAAATCACCTAGAAAAATGCAATGAGCAATGAACACAGAATTCATTTTGAGATGTAAACCTTCCTTTGCATTGTGTTTGAGTTTGCAGTGTCTGTCTACTTGATTTGAGGGCCATTGTCTCTGTCATGAAATGCCAAACCTTGGTCTGACTGTCACTGTGCCCCCAGATTCTACTGACATTCATTCTCATTCCTTTTGGTTTATTGTCTTAGTATTTTTTTTAAAGCCCCCTCATGAATGGCATGGTCATGAGGATGGTCATGATAGGCAGAAGAGCCTGGTCTGGAATTCAGGGAACAAGGCTCACTTCTGAAGGCCTTCGTTCAGGGTTTTGTTCTGGGCCCAGTTCTATTGCTAACTGGCTACGTGCTCCTGGTTGTTCAATTTATTTTATCCTTCAGAACCTTGTTTTTCTCATTTCAGGGAAGCTAGTAACACAGCCTCCTAGTATTCTTTTCTTGCCTGGAGAATCCCATGGACAGAAGAATCTGGCAGGCTACAGCCCATCGGGTCACAAAGAGTTGGACACGACTGAAACAGCTCAGCAGGCACACGTTGGCCAATGGCTGTGCTAAATTCAGTGGTCAGTCTTGACCTTCACCCTCCTTGACCTAGCAATGGTATTGGACCAAATTAATCACTGTCTCTTTAAAATTCTTACTTCTGGAAGTCTTACGATTTCTGTCTTCCTCCCTCCCACTCTTTCTCAATCTCCTTGACTGGATCCTCTTTGTTTCGTAGGCCTTCCCCCTGACTCACCTACTCTGTAGCTTTGCTAGACCCCGCATGTATGCCTCCAACATGGACTAGTCCTCCTGTAAAACCCGTATTCAGGTGTCCAGCTGCCTGTTTGCTATGTTTCGTAAAAGGCATCTTAGAAGTAACATGTTTAAAGCTGAAACTCCTGATCTCCACTCCCAGATCTGCCTCCCTCCATCCTCTCGTCTTGTCTGTCTCTGTAAATGGCAATCCCGTCAGGCCAAGACCGTTGCAGTCAAACTCGTCTTTCACCATCATTCTAGTATGAAGCACCGCTCTTCTGATTGGGCTGTAGAAATAGCCTCCTGTCTTGTCCCTCCTTGCCCTTCTACAGCCTATTCTTGTAGCTGCAGGAGCAATCATGCAAGTTAGTCATGTCCTGTGTTGGTTGAAAGCTGTCCAATGATTCATCTCCTTCAGAGTAAAATCCAAAGTCCTTAAAGTGACCTAAAAGACAGTGATTTAGTCTCAGCTCCTTTTCTGGCCTCATATCTTTCTTGTCACCCACCCCCCTCCAGTTATTAGCACTGCTGGCGCGTTGACCTCCCAGCTATTATGATGGGTTGGTGCAAACGTAATTGCAGTTTCAGCCCATGAATTTTAAATATTTATAAGTAACCTCAAAAACAAAATAGGAACCGATACAATCAATGCATTTTAGACAATAGGAAATAAGTTTGTTTATTCCTGTAGCATAAAAATTTGTGCTTCGGAATTCGATGAACTCTTGGAAAGCGTTTTCTGCCCCTTGCTGGTTGTGGAAGGGTTTTCCCTGCATGAAGTTGTCAAGCAGCTTGAAGTGGTAGTTGGTTGGTGAGGATATGACAGATGAGGCAAAACTTTATAACCAAATTCATTCAACTTTTGAAGTGTCGGTTGTGTGCCATCAGTCGGGCGTTGTGAAGAATCGGGCCCTTTCTGTTGACAACGCTGGCTACAGGCTGTGCAGTTTTCACTGTACCTCAGGGATTTGTTGAGCATCCTTCTCAGGTGTAATAGTTTCTCACGGATTTAGAAAGCGGTAGTGGATCAAACTGGCAGCAGACCACCAAACCGTGACCAGAACCTTTTGTGTGTGTGTGTGCAAGTTTGGCTTCTTCTTGGTCCAGTCACTGAGCTGGTTGTTGCTAATTGTCCTATAAAATCCACTGTGCATTGCATATCACAGTCAGATTGAGAAATGGTTGTTGTGTAGAATAAGACAACACACCTCTTTAAAATAATAGTTTTGATTTTCAGTCCATTCGTGAGTTCACTTATTGACCTTGTTCACCTTTCCAATTTGCTTTCAAGGCCAGATGACTGTAGAATGATTGACGGTTGATTTCTTTGGCAACGTCTCGTGTCTTTGGAAGAGGATCAGCTTCGATGATTGCTCTCCATCCATCGGTGTCAACTTCCAAAGGCTCTCATCTCCTTTGTAAAACTTCTTGAACCACCACTGTACTGTACATCCATTAGCAGTTCCTGTGCCAAATGCATTGTTGATGTTGAAATTTGTCTCGCTGCTTTGCAACCCATTTTGAACACTAATAAGAACGTCGCTCAAATTTGCTTTTTGTCTCACTTTGTTTCCATAGTCTGAAATAAATATAAAGCATACAGCAAGTAATAAGTCGTTAGCAAAATAATAATAATAATAATAAAGCAAGAAATGCTCATTAAAATGATGTATAACATAGCTACATTTATTTAAAAACGTGTTCCAATAATCAGCAAACTTTAACAATGCAAAACTGCAATTTCTTTTACACCAGCCTAATACTCCAATAGGCCAAGAACATTCCTCTTTTGGGGAATTTGCACTTAATAGTCTCTGCATCTGGAACACTCTTTCTGCAGGCAACCCATGGCTGGCTCTACTTCCTTCAGGTCTCTGCTCCCTCAGATATCTTATGAAACACCCTTGACCACGCCATACTCAATAGCTACAATTCTACACAATCCTGCCTAGTACCTCCTAACCCCTTACTTTGCCTTATCTTTCTCCACTGCACTTGTCAACTGGACAAATATGTGTTGGGATTCTTTTTTCCTCTTCACACCTCCTCCCCAGGATGTAAATTCCAAAGACAACTTTATTCACTGCTGTGTCTCCCATGCCTGGATCAGTGTTTGGAATGTGTCTTAGATGATTTGGGATTCTATAACAAAATGCCAGAGAATGGGTAGCTTACAAACAACTAAAATTTATTTCTCAGAGTCCTAGAGGCTGGAAGGGGATCTGAGAACAGAGTGCCAGCATGGATGGGTAAGGCCTCTCTTCCTTATTATATCTTTACATGTCAGAAAGAGCTAGGGAGAACCCAATGATGAACTAAGCACCACCCAAAGCCCTTACCTACTAATGCAATTCTACTGGGCATTAGGACTTCAACATATGAATTTTGATGGGACACAAACATTCACTCCAAAGAGGCAAGTAAGGTTATCAGTTCAGTTCAGTTCAGTCACTCAGTCGTGTCTGATTCTTTGTGACCCCATGAACCACAGCACATCAAGCCTCCCTATCCATCACCAATTCTCACCAAGTCCACCCAAACCCATGTCCACTGAGTCAGTGCTGCCATCCAACCATCTCATCCTCTGTAGTCCCCTTCTCCTCCTGCCCTCAATCTTTCCTAGCATCAAGGTCTTGTCAAATAAATCAGTTCTTCGCATGAGGTGGCCAAAGTATTGGAGTTTCAGCTTCAGCATCAGGCCTTCCAATGAATATTCAGTCCTTTCAAGGAATATTCAGTCCTTTAGGATGGACTGATTGGATCTCCTTGCAGTCCAAGGGACTCTCAAGAGTATTCTCCAACACCACAGTTCAAAAGCATCAATTCTTTGGCACTCGGCTTTCTTTATAGTCCAACTCTCACATCCATACATGACTACTGGAAAAACCATAGCATTGACTAGATGGACCTT
>SJYV01010734.1:0-21840 GCA_006410875.1 Neotragus pygmaeus | reverse complement strand
TGGCATCACCGACTCAATGGACATGGGTTTGGGTAGACTCTGGGAGTTGGTGATGGACAGGGAGGTCTGGAGTGCTGCGGTTCATGGGGTCACAAAGAGTCAGACATGACTGAGCGACTGCACTGAATTGAACTGAATATATTCACGTGACTCAAAGTTAATAAGCCACAGATGACTCTTCCCTCGACACGAATCCTGCAGCCACCCAGATCTCTTCTCCATTGGCAATCAAGCTTACTCATTCCTTCCAATGATATTTTATGTATGTGTATTTTATATTTCATCTTATATATGTGTGTGTGTGTGTGTGTGTGTGTGTGTGTGTGTGTGTGTATTATTGGGGCTTCCCTGGTAGCTCAGTTGGTAAAGAATCTGCCTGCAATGCAGAAGACCCCAGTTTGATTTCTGGGTCTGGAAGATCCCCTGGAGAAGGGATAGGCTACCCACTCCAGTGTTCTTGGGCTTCCCTAGTGGCTCAGCTGGTAAAGAATCCGCCCGCAATGTGGGAGACCTGGGTTCGATCCCTGGATTGGGAAGATCCCTGGAGAAGGGGTAGGCTCCCCACTCCAGTGTTCTTGGACTTCTCTGACTGCTCAGATGGTAAAGAATCTGCCTGCAATGCAGGAGACTCGGGTTCCATCCCTGGGTTGGGAGGATCCTTTGGAGGAGGGCATGGCAACCCACTCCAGTATTCTTGCCTGGAGAATCCCCATGGACAGAGGAGCCCAGGGGGCTACAGTCCAAGAAATCGCAGAAGAGTCAGACACAGCTGAGCAACTCAGCAAGCGCAGCACAAGAACCATCACTGTCGTTTGTCGCTCAGTCGTGTCCGACTCTTTTGCAAGCCCCTGGACTNCATGGACAGAGGAGCCCAGGGGGCTACAGTCCAAGAAATCGCAGAAGAGTCAGACACAGCTGAGCAACTCAGCAAGCGCAGCACAAGAACCATCACTGTCGTTTGTCGCTCAGTCGTGTCCGACTCTTTTGCAAGCCCCTGGACTCTAGCCCATCAGGCTCCTCTGTCCATGGGATTTTCCAGGCAAGAATACTGGAGTGGGTTGCCATTTCCTTCTCCAGGGGCTCTTCCTGACCCAGGGGTCAAATCTGCAACTCCTACCTCAGCAGGCAGATTCTTTACCACTAAACTATCAGGGAAGTGGTATGAGTATTTCATGTATGTAAAAGTCAATACATATACGTGAACGTTATGTATGTATATAATAAACACGCACACATTTCTTCTCCCTTTTACATATTATGTAATTTAAAATATATACTATTTTTAAACATTGAAGTCTAGTTGTTACAGTTCCAATTAGCGTAATAAAAGCTCTGAGAAATCCTGCAGTGAAATAGCCTGTGTCTGCAACATTTTCTTGCTCTTCAGTTACTGCACCATTTCCTAACGATGCTTGGTCGTTACGATCCTCCTCCTCCTTCACCACAGACTATGTGTCAACTCCATGTAGAACTGATATCCTGAAGAACCCAGATTGGGAAATGTTGGCCCAGAGGTCCTGAAGCTTTTGACAGCACAGTTTGGAAGCAGTGGGAAGAGTCCAAGGAGGATTTTCGGAAAAGTTGGAATTTAAGTCTAAACAACTCTGTTCTTTTCTTTTGTTTTTTTAATAGGTAAGAAGTGGATTTATTTAGAAAGATACACATTCCACAGACACAATGAGGTCTGTCTTGAAAGGTGAGAGCGGCTCTGGGAGAAGCACACTCCAGAGATGTGGGGTGGGGGGATGGGGCATCTCACACATCTTTCTCAAGCTCGCCTTCAGACAGAGAGATTCTCTGGGGGAAGCCTGTATCCACCGTGTACAACAGACTCTCCTTCATCCCCTACCCACCACCTTCCCACCTGCCCCCAACCTGATTCTCCCTACCTCGCTCAATAGCAACTGTGTTTATCCAGCTGCTTGAACCGAAAACCAGATTTGTTCATGACCCCTCTCTTTTCTGTACGTTGCACGAACAATTCATAAGCAAGACTTTTCAATTCTGCCTCCAAAACACATGAGGAATCCAGCCACTTCTCACCACCTTCGCCCTCGTGCACCTGACCCGAAATAGTTAACACTTCATCCCTCAAGTATTCCTAGAGCACTGATTTCCAGAGTGGGGAGGAGAGGAAGCCATTAAATCTTTTATCTATATTTTCTCATTTCCTATCCTTCTATTTAAAAATGTACACAGTGTTCATTTTCTAATGTACATAATATATGATTAAAGCAGAGCATGCTTGTAATTTATAAACTCTGTGTGTGTATGTGTGTGTGTGTGTGTGTGTGTGTGTGTGTAGAGGGAGGGGTGGAGAATCTGTGTTATTTTTGCATGCAATCTATCACACACAGGAAGTAAAATCCAACCCTCCTTTGAGAATAGCTAGAAATGAAGACAATAGGACAAATATTTGAAGGCCTTGGAGAGTTAACAGAGCAGTGGAAAATTTTAGGACCAAGATCTGGGAGAGGAATAAAAAGGTGAGCAGGCATTTGTGACCCTTTTCCCCCAGGTGTCCTTTTTTTTTTTTTTCCCCAGAAGAAGAAAGAAGCTAAGAGAAAAAGAAGCTGACTGAGCTGTTGATAGACAGTGTAGACAGAAGGACGTGGGTATTTGGGGCTCATGAGGAGCTGAAAGCTTTGGACACCAGAGCGTTTGATCTGGGAAAACCACTCCTAGAGCTTCGGTCTAGGAGTAAGGGGTGACAGATTCACTTCAGTAACTGAAGCCCAGCTTTGAATTGTTTCAATCCCAGTTTGGAACAAGGAGCTTGTGCACACAGCTGCCTCCCGTAAGTAGATGCAGTTTCTCTCTAGACCAAGAAAACATGGGGCACTTCCCCGATGGTCCAGTGGCTAAGACTCCAGGCTCCAATTCAGGGGCCCCAAGTTCAATCCCTGGTCAGGGAACTAGATCCCACATGCTGCACCTAAGACCTGGTGCAGTCAAATGAAGAAATAAATAAATATAAAAGAAAAAAAAAAGAAAATATCCTCTGAGATCTCTATTGTTTCTATACACAATGTCTGGCATCAAATCAAAACAACCTGTGTACAAGGAAACAAAGCAATGGGGGAAAAAAACAGCAGCAAGAAGGAGAATTGAGGAGTAAAGGAAACATACCTGTGGGAAATCCAAAATAGTGGGCTTGAAAAAACTGTGCTTGATATCTTCAAGGAAATGAATACGAAACGAGAATTTTGGTGGAGAAGTAGAAACTATAAGGCAGAATCGAAAGAAAATCCTGCAAATGGAAAATCCAAGTTTTCTTTCTTTATTTTTAAAACTTCTTGGCTGCACCAGGAGGCATGTGTAATCTCAGTTCCCCAACCAGTGACCAGACCCTGCAGTGGAAGCCCAGAGCCTGACCACAAGACCACCAGGGAAGTTTCAAGACCCTAAGTTTTCATTCGCAGGTTTGACACAGCAGAGGAGAAAATTAATGAACTGGAACAAGAAAAAAACAGGTAGAAGAAAGCACGAAGGGAAGAAAGCAGAAAAGAGTCAGAGACGTAAGGATGCAGAGAAAGGTCAAACATGCATGGATCTGAAGTCCCAGGAGAGAAGGGAGGACATGAGGCAGAAGTGACATTTGAAAAGATAACGGCAGAAAAAAAAAATTGAAAATAGCTCTCAGATCACGTGTTCCAGAAGGACTCTGAGCCCTAAGCAAGATAAAGATGAAGAAAACCACGTCTAAGTGCATCGGAGTGCAAGTGTTGGCCACCAAGACAAAGGCAAACCTCAGAAGAATCAAATCCACGTTTCCTACAATGGCCAACAAACGTTACATAACCTGGCCCGTCTGTTCAGCCTCGTCTCTTAACATCTGCACCTTGTATACACCACAGAACTGATGATTTCAAACTGTGGTACTGGAGAAGACTCCTGAGAGTCCCTCGGACTGCAAGGAGATCCAACCAGTCAGTCCTAAACGAGACCAACCCTGACTATTCATTGAAAGGACTGATGCTGAAGCTGAAGCTCCAATACTTCGGCCACCTGATGCAAAAAGCTGACTCACTGGAAAAGACCCTGATGCTGGGGAAGATTGAAGGCAGTGGGAGAAGGGGATGACAGAGGATGAGATGGTTGGATGGCATCATTGACTCAGGACATGAGTTTGAGCAAGCTCTGGGAGCTGGTGAAGGACAGGGAGGCCTGGCGGGCTGCAGTCTGTGGGGTTGCAAAGAGCTGGACACAACTGAGCAACTGAACAGCAAGCCTTTTTTGGTGTGTGTTTCACATTTGATTATCATGACACCAATTTATAACAATAAAAATAGATAAATCAAGGTCAGTTACTTCTTCATGTGCAGCTGTTATACATTTTGCAACTCACTGTTTCTTTTATTCATTTTTTTTTTAATTGAAGGGAAATTGCTTTATTGTGCTTCAGGGAAGCAAGGGAGACACAGATGTAGAGAACAGACTTGCGGACACTGGGGGAAGGAGGAGCTGGGTAAATGGGGAGAGTGGCATTGTTGTGGATACGTCATTCCGTGCAAAATAGACGGCTGGTGGGAGGCTGCTGCGTCCTGCAGGGAGCCCAGCCTGGCGGTCTGTGAAGACCCGTGAGGGGTGGGTTCCTGGGAGGAGAGGGTGGCTCAGGAAGGACGGGAAACATGTACAGCTGTGGCTGATTTGTGCTGTGCAGCAGAAGCCAACGCACTGGCCTTTTGCCCCCCAGTCTCACTGAGTTACAGTTGCCATGCAGCATTGTATCAGGCATAGAGCATGATAATGTGATGTATGTATATATTGCTAAATAATCACCAAAATAAGCTCACATTCACCACTTCATATGCTTACAAATTTCTTCCTCTTGTGATGATAACTTTTAAGATTTCTTCTCTTAGAAACTTTCAAATATATTATGCAGTGTTGGTTAACTACAGTCACCATGCTATCTGTTACATCCCACAACTTATTCATCATACAATTGGAACTGAGTACCTTTTGACCCTCTCCACCCATTTTACCCACCCTGTACCTCTGGCCACCACAGACCTGTTTGCTATATCCATGATTTTTTTTTTTTTTTTAAGATTCTGCATATAAGTGAATTCATACAGTATTTTTCTCTCTGATTTATTTCATTGAGCATAATGTCCTCAAGGCCCACCCATCCATGATGCTACAAAGGGCAAGATTTCCTTCCTTTTTTAAGGCTGAATTATATTCTTGTGTGTGTATATGTATGTATCTCACATATTCTTTTTTTTAAAAAAACTTTTTATTTTGTTTTGGGGGTATAGCCGATTAACAATACCGTCATAGTTTCAGGTGAACAGTGAAGGGACTCAGTCATACACATGCTGCTGCTAAATACAGGTACCCATTCTACCCCAAACTCCCTTCCCGTCCAGGCTCCCACCTAACATTGAACAGAAATCCATGTATTTGTTTATCCACCTAGGGATGTTCAGGTTGCTTCCATTTCTAGGCTAGTATAAATGATGCTCCACTGAACACAGGATGCTAATATCTTTTTGAGACAGTGATTTGGTTTCCTCTAGATAAATACCCAGAAGTGGGACAGCCGGATCATAAGATCTTTGTATTTCTAATTTTTTGAGAAACTGCCATATTGTTTTCCACTGTGGTTGGAGCAATTCCTAGTTCCACCAGCAGCCACCAGGGTTCCCTCTTCCCCACACGCTCACTAGTACCTGTCTTCCCTCGTCTCATTGATGACGGCCATCCTAGCAGGTGTGAGGTTACTCCAGCCTTCTGGACTGGCTGGTCCCTGAACACAGCAAGCTTGCTCTCAAGTCAGGACTTCTGTTCCCTCTGCCTAGCAAGTCCTTGGATATTTGCGTTGGCTTCTCCCCCTCATCACTCAGGTCTTGGCTTAAACATCACCTCCTAAAAATCACAAGGCTCCTGGCCCATAGTTCTCTGTCTACCCCCATGATGTTGTTTTTTTTTTCACTATCTGAGGAATTATTATGTGTATATTTATGTATTATTTGGTCCCTGTCAGGAGAATGACAGCCCATGGAAGCAGGGCCTTGCCTTGTTCTCTCCTGTATTGGATATACTTAACACTTAGCACAGTTCCTGGCCCAGAATCAGCCTCAATAAATATTGCTAGATGCAAGAGAAAAGAATGAATGAGTGAAGACTTGGTGGATGCTGTAGGCATGTGGAAGAACTCTAAGTCTTCTGGCAAACGAGCATTTCGTTCTGATGAATTCATCAGAAGATGCTTCCTGCAGGGTTGGATGGCCTCTTCATCAGGTGTATGCCAAGTCATTTCAGTCGTGTCCGAATCTTTGTGCAGACTCTAGTTCTCCAGGCTTCTTGTCAGGGATTCTCTAGACGCAAATACTGGAGTGGGTTGTCATGCCCTTCTCCAGGAGATCTTCCCTGACCCAGGGATGGGACTGGTGTCTCTTACCTCTCCTGCATTGGCAGGCAGATTCTTTACCACTAGTGCCACCTGGGAAGCCCCTCTTCATCAGGTACAGACAGTCCTAGTTTACCAAGGAAAATAGCTCTTTACAGGTAGTAGAAGGCTGTTGCTCTCCCCTCTGTGAAATGAAACAATGTAACAGAAATTCTCAGGGGCTTCTGGGTACATTAGGTTCCTTTTCAGAAAGCCATCATTTGCTCTGGCTGGGATTATGTATTTTGTGATTTTTGAGTGTCACTTAGAAACTTTACGACAGCCAATTAATCTTTTGTAAAAGACCTGGTAAATGCAATTGAGACCTCCCCCCACCCCTCCGCCCCACGTACCTCCCAAGTCCAGAGATCATTGAGATGAAGCCTGAATGAGATTTAAAGGATTTAAGAGAGATTTAAAAAACTTTTTTTTAAAGCAGGCTTTTTCTTTATTGAACAG
Organism: Neotragus pygmaeus; assembly: GCA_006410875.1. NCBI lineage: Eukaryota > Metazoa > Chordata > Mammalia > Artiodactyla > Bovidae > Neotragus > Neotragus pygmaeus. The sequence goes on along the minus strand of SJYV01010734.1, from coordinate 14,984 downwards.
CTAAAGGCAAAACCATCTGTTGCCATAGTGAGTGTCTTTGGAGGGGATAAAGACGCCAACAATGAGTAAAAACGGCGTTAAATGCCCACCAAGATCCTGCGTCCTGGTTCCTTGTCTCACTCTTCTGGAGCTGACTTTAGACAACCGAGGAGTAAATGACTCCAAGTGTTTGCTGGTGTTGCTGAGTGAGTTCAGAGCTTGCGTCTCTCTCAGGGTTCACAGCACTAATATCTGATTTGTTTGATGTCAGTTTCCTGGAGACAGAGATGGGAGGCCTCGGGTGCAAGGGCCAAATTTCCTCTCGGGATGACTTTTGACCTGTCCTTTTCCTCAAGGCCCCTGACACACAATACCTCCCTGTGTCATGCTGGGTCAACTCACACCAGGAATAATTAAGCAGAGCTTTGCTGCCGGAAAACCCAAGGCCAATTTGGGGCTGTCATGGACCGTGACGGCCTCCAGTCAATGACTCTGGTTCCTGCCCCACGCCCCCCACCCACGCGTGGGGATTTGCCCGATTTCTGAGACCTACGTTAGGAACAGCTACGCGATCGTGCAGCTCTAGAATCTGACTTTTGAGAATCTGCACACTGAACGGGGGGTAACAAGTTAGAATCCATGCTCCGCCCTGTGCTGCGTCCCCACGAGGCTCTTTCTTCATAAGTACGATTAAGCTGAAACCCCAGTCTGCCATCTGTGTCTCTTTCGAACTCCCTTGCAGNTTTTGAGAATCTGCACGCTGAACGGGGGGTAACAAGTTAGAATCCATGCTCCGCCCTGTGCTGCGTCCCCACGAGGCTCTTTCTTCATAAGTACGATTAAGCTGAAACCCCAGTCTGCCATCTGTGTCTCTTTCGAACTCCCTTGCAGGTTTCAGATGGAGCCCCGTTTTGTAACAAGGATCGTGTTCACTCTTCAAGTCGATGTGCGGGAGATTCAGCGGTAGCTTAATGTCAGAGACAAATTCCCCAGCCCTGGCTTGGGTGTGTGGAGAAAGTCTCCAGATGGTTCTCTGAGGTTTTTCACCCCANATTTTGTAACAAGGATCGTGTTCACTCTTCAAGTCGATGTGCGGGAGATTCAGCGGTAGCTTAATGTCAGAGACAAATTCCCCAGCCCTGGCTTGGGTGTGTGGAGAAAGTCTCCAGATGGTTCTCTGAGGTTTTTCACCCCAGTTACGTGGGGGGTGGGGGGTGGGGGCGTCCCCTGAGCGGTCAGCCACGGACACTGCCATCACAGGCAGAGATTGCTGGGTGTCACTGACAGCCCCGCTGCCAGGCATAATGACCGGCGGGCCCCAGTGCAAGAGAGCTGGCACTTCTGCTGCTGATGGAAACCAGATGTGAAGGGGACCCGTGTAATTACAGGAAAGCCGGTTAATGGTGGAGTGGGGAGGGGAGGCCCTGCCACAGAGCACAGGATGGGGGAGGGCGGGCTCTGTCTTTGAATGAAGTCTCATCAGCACTTTGAAATGCTGACACTGGCTTGCAGCCGCTTGTTCAAAGAATCACACTGGAGATTTTTGCATGTTTGACACTTTCTTACTCGGAGGAAGGGGACAGACTGGCAGAACCAGAGGATGCTTTTGCTTTAGGAATGAGGGTTTCAGGACTTTGTGACCCAGGTCCTGTGTCGACCTGAATGCCATCGGGGACATGTCTTTCCAGACCGAAGGGTGTCCAGCCCGCAGGCAGGCAGGCAGGCCCAGGCCCCTCGGGCAAGAAAGGGAAACTGCACACTCATGTTTCTCGCTTCAGTTGGAACCTGGTAAGCCTTGTCTGAGTCGCCACAAAGTTCACTTCCACTTCTGGCCCGCCTGTTTCTCTCACTTCCCCAATATCTTGTTAAAACCGCAGGAAAAAGAACACACTGCTTCTTTCCGAAGGTCATCTTTGGAAGAAGCACATTTGAGTTTTAGAAGCATCAGACTTCCTGACCTCAATGGAGAAACACAATTACTCGGTGAACTTTTGAGCTGGATGATCCCGGCAGAGGGACACGTACACAGGGGCCTAAAGAGGCAGGAAGGTCACGGGGAGGGGAGCGGGGAGCGAGGCTGAAACCAGGGCGAGTCCAACTGCCCCAGTGTTTACCAAGACGGACGCAGGTTAGGGCGCCAGGTCCTGCCACGTCTTACTGCTGCAGACGCAGGACCAACTGACCCGCCATGGCAGATCTTCCTTCTTTTTTGGGGGGGCATGGTCGTGTCAGGAGCCAAGGTCTGACCTGACTTTTAAGAACCTCCCTTTCACAGCCCAAGGCCTCTGCGGGCAGCAGGGGGCAGCCTAAGCGTGCCCCGATACGCGGCAGGATCCCACTGCCCGTCTTGTGCAGCCCCTGTGGTCCGCCTCGGTTTGCGGCCTCAGTTTCCGGGCCTCCATCGTGTCACCCCTCCCTCCACGGCTCTCATGCTCCACCTGCCTGGGTGCCTGGTGTGTTCTGGACACCCCTGATCTCTACAGCCGGCTGTCACAGTGTCCGGATGCCCTCACGACCCTCCACACCCAGCAGTGCCCCCCATGCACGTCGGCACCATCCAAAGGGCACTCCTCCTTGGGACCCTGGCTCAGTTCCCTAGCCACCAGAGTGAGCGTGGTCCACCCTCCTCCGAAAGAACGCTTTCAAGCCATCCTTGATCTGGAGTCCAGGTGTTGCCCAGTCGTCCAGGGACTGGCTTGGTTTTCACCTCAGTTTAATCACTTGGTACTCCGTCCAAGCAAGTACAAACAACAGATGTTTAACACACGTCAGCTGGAGGAACACATGGCTTACGTGGTGGGATCATCTTCCAGATTTTCTAGGAACCGAAAGAGAGTTCATTATTAAGAAAGAGCATGGGGAGGCTGTGTCCCCAAAGAAATGTCCAGGAGATCTGGCTGTCATATCAGAAATGGCAAGTGACCCATAGCCTTCGGAAGAGATGATGATTTGTTTGAGAATTCTGAGTCTAAAGAAGCCTAAGATTTAAGCTTTCTGTCCATCCATCCATCCATTCATCCATTTACCTATCCATCCAACCATCCATCCCTCCATCCCTTTATTCATGTATTTCTCTCCTTTCCTTTTTCCCCAATTACCTATCCATCCAACCATCCATCTATCCATCCCTTTATTCATGTACTTCTTTCCTTTCCCTTTTCCCCAATACCGATAATATGAAAACAGGGAGCAGTCTCTCAGAACTATCTGAGATGCTATCTCCTGGGCTGTAGTCCTCATTTTGCCCCAAATAAAACTTAAGCTTGCAACTCTTAAAAAAAAAAAAAAGAATATGAAAACAAATCAGTCAAGCCTCTAGGGTTGAGAAGCATTTAGATTTTCTTTTCTCAGATTTTTGTAGCTATGTGATTATTATTAGGAGAATATTCAAAAAATCGCTTAAAAGTAGGGGATGGATACATTCCTTAATGAAATGTTACATAGCCTTGAAAATGATGCCTGCCAAGGGCTGGCAATAATATGGAATATGGTATCATAGAAGGTTAAGTGAAAAAGTGTATACAGCATTTGAAATGAATATATTCAATGAAGAAGAGTCTTGAAGGACACGGATACATGTGAACAGCAGCTTGAGTGGTGAGCGAGGGGGGATTCATCCTTTTCACTCCATCTCTGTGCATTTCCTGTTTTGCCTAGTGAGCTCATTCTAACTGAGCAGAATGGTGTTCCAGAAATTTCTACCACATTCTCCTTTCTTCCTTTGGACCCCTTGAATCATTTCAGTAGAGTTTGCTCCATATAGCAGGAAAGAGGTACTGTCTCTAAAATATATGTATGTATGTATGTATTTGGGCAGATTGGATCTTGGCTGCGTCATGTGAGAGCCTTCTTTGCGATGAATGGACTCTTTCATTGCGTCTTGTGGGCCCAGGGGTTGCAGCATGGAGGCTTTAACGCTTTGTGGCATGCAGGATCTTAGCTCCCCAACCAGGGATCAAACCCGTGTCTTCTGCACGGCAAGGTGGATTCTTAACCATTGGACCACCANGAATGGACTCTTTCATTGCGTCTTGTGGGCCCAGGGGTTGCAGCATGGAGGCTTTAACGCTTTGTGGCATGCAGGATCTTAGCTCCCCAACCAGGGATCGAACCCGTGTCTTCTGCACGGCAAGGTGGATTCTTAACCATTGGACCACCAAGGACGTCCCCTTTCTTTCTTTTTTAAAGAAAGAATTGGAAAATTTCATTTGAGCCAAATTTGAGAGCTATAACCCTGGAAGAGCATCTCAGAAAGCTCTGAAAACTGTTCTGATGTACTGTCTTTCTGTGATTAAAAGAAAAATGTGTGGGTATNTCCCCTTTCTTTCTTTTTTAAAGAAAGAATTGGAAAATTTCATTTGAGCCAAATTTGAGAGCTATAACCCTGGAAGAGCATCTCAGAAAGCTCTGAAAACTGTTCTGATGTACTGTCTTTCTGTGATTAAAAGAAAAATGTGTGGGTATATAAAATAAATACATAAAATGAAACATAAATACACAGACATGTACATAAAACACATATGTGTGTGTGCATGCATGCTCAGTCACTTCAGTCGTGTCCCACTCTTTGCGACCCCATGGACTGTAGTCTGCCAGGCTCCTCTGTCCATGGGATTCTCCAGGCTTGAGTACTGGAGTGGGTTGCCGTGCCCTCTGCCAGGACTGTCCTGACCCAGGGGTCAAACCCACAGCTCCTACGCTGTGGCAGATTCTTTACTGCTGAACCACCAGGGAAGCCCCAAGAACACAAATATATGTATATATGTTCGTCTAGTCAGAGCTATGGTTTTCCAGTGGTCATGTATGGATGTGAGAGTTGGACCATAATGAAAGCTGAGCACCAAAGAATTCATGCTTTTGAACTGTGGTGTTGGAGAGACTCTGGAGAGTCCCTTGGACAGCACAGAGAGCCAACCATTTCATCCTAAAGGTAAACCAGTCCTGGATATTCGTTGGAAGGACTGATGCTGAAGCTGAAACTCTACAACTTTGGCCACTTGATGCTAAGAACTGAACCATTGGAAAAAACCCTGATGCTGGGAAAGATTGAAGGCAGGAGGGGGAGGGGACAACAGAAGATGAGATGGTTGGGTGGCATCACTGACTCGATGGACATGAGTTTGGATAAACTCCGGGAGTTGGTGATGGACAGGGAGGCCTGATGTGCTGCAATCCATGGGGTCACAAAGAGTTGGAGACGACTAAGGGACTGAACTGAATTCATAGGCATATTCTTTTAATTTTTTACCCCAATGCTTCTATTTCCAACCAAATTAAACGTGGGTGGGCTTTGCTGCTGGGGCCCTCTGGACCCCCTGCTGGGAGCCTGGTGAGAAGCCCGAAGACTTCGTCAGTCACTTGAAGGAGCATCCTCTCACATGTGGCCAAACTGAAGAAACTGCTCTCGAGGTCCTTCCTCTGGGAGACATTATTAAGTGGCCCATTGGCAAGGATTAATGTGAGCATGCTTGTTTCCACCACACAAACCACACTTTTCTTGGCTGATGTTAGCTCATGGTGTTTATCTGAGCTTTGAATCCTTTGCAGTCTAATATCTGATTTGACAGTATCCCCACGGGCGCTTTTCACCACATGTCTCTGAACCTCTCATTTTTCTGCTGCCGTTCCCTCGCTGGTGGTCTTGTGCATGAAATTAGCCTCCCTCCCACCTTCCATCCCCCTGCCTCACTTCTGAAATTCATAATGTAATGTGATGGGAAGCGTTTTTGTTGGCAGCCTCTGTGCAAAGAGGTTCTGAAGGATCAAGAAACACATTCCCTCCAAGGGTGTATATATGTGGCTCCACTTCTTGGAAAAGCAGCAACTTTTCTGGCACCGGCTCAAAACCCAGGACTGTACCCTTTGACCTGGCCAATGAAAGCTCTGGGGTTGGCTCCGCCAGGACAGCAGGATGCGCCCCCAACCCCCCTCCTGGCCCCTGTCATCACAGGCTTGCCCTGGGGATGTTCTGGGGTCTCTCGTGCTGACCAGGCCTGGGGAGGACCCTGCCCCTTGATGGGGCTCCCTGCAGCCTTTCCTGGGCTGGTGGGCTTCCCAGCTGGAGCGAATGGTAAAGAACCCGCCTGCCAGTGCAGGAGACATAAGAGACCCAGGTTCAGTCACTAGGTCGGGAAGATTCCTCTAGAGGAGGGCATGGCAACCCACTCCAGTATTCTTGCCTGGAGAAGCCCATGGACAGAGGAGCCTGGCGGGCTACAGTCCACGGGGTCACAAAGTCAAACACGACTCAGCGACTTAGCGCAGCACATGCTTAATGTCAAAACTCGGTGCTGGGCACGCCTCGAGGTTACAGAGTCCTGACTCAGGCTGGGAAGAGTCACCTCCCTCCCTCAGAGAACGCAGAGGAGTCGCCCACAGTCACACGGGAAGGCGAGAGCTGGGCTTGCATTGTCTGTCATCTCCCGAATCTTCACGCCCCACCTCTGTGCTTGTGCCTTCCGGAACCTCCCTCGGCCACACAGCACAAGGGGCTCCTGAATCCTGAGCTCCTGTTCTACCAGCTTTGCCTGACTTTCTTAGGTGGCGCTGCGGGAAAGACTCGCCTGCTAATGCCGGAGATGCAAGAGATGGGGGTTTGATCCCTGGGTCAGGAAGATCCCCTGGAGGAGGGTATGGCAACCCACGCCAGTATTCTCACCTGGGGAATCCCATGGACAGAGGAGCCTGTTAGGTTACAGTCCACGGGGTCACAAAGAGTCGGACTTCAGGGAGCGACCAACACTCACTTTTTTGAGCTTGTGAGGACTCGGTGAAGGAGGTTTAGAATGTGGCCTCATTCTTCAAAGAGAAGGTCACTGATGCCCGTGAGGACTCTGTGTAAAGTGATTCTGGAGTTTATGGATCTCACCTGCTGGACCTCCCTGTGACATTACGTCCCATCTGCCCTCACCCTGGGCCTGTGAGCCCAGTCGTTTCGGCTCTTCTGTTTCTCTGTCCTGGGGTAGGGAAGAAATCCATGGTGCCTTTCACATTGGATGACACGGAATTTGGGGGTGAAATGTTTTAGCTGCTCTCTCTCTCTGTCTCTTTTTAAAATATTTATTTGTTTGGCTGTGTCGAGTCTTAGTTGCGGCATGCAGGATCTTTCGTTGTGGCCTGGGGCCATCTCTCTAGCTGTGGTGCTCAGGCTTAGGTGCCCAGGGCATGTGGGATCTTAGTTCCCTGACCCGGGATCAAACCCAAGTCCCCTGCGTTGGCAGGTGGATTCTTAACCACTGGACCACTAGGGAAGGCCCGCTGTTCATTCTGCAATCGTGATGTTATAAATGAATAGATCAGGATCCTTCTTCATGTGCACAGTTCATTCGTCGCAGTCACGCTTTCAGAACATTCCAGGTCTCAAAGGGGCAGAGAAACCTCGGAGGGTGATGGCTCAGCTGAGCTCTCTCAGAGTCTGCTGTTTGCCATAGCAAATCTGGGGTGTGGCGGGGGGGCTTGGTGAGCAGACAGGCCCTGGGGCCCCCATCCCGCCGTCGAAGCCACGCATCACCAGGTGCAGATATCTTGGCAGAGACCCACTCACATTCCGAGGGCTCTTTGGGGAAAAGGAAAACAAAAGAAAACAGTGACAAACCGCAAGTTTCCAAACCTTACAGCAGACGCGTTTTGTCAGACAATGCAGCCACGCTCTTGTTCTCCACTTTTCATTTAATCAGACTAGAACTGACGTACTTTGAATACCAGGAAAAGGGGAACTCATGTTCCCTGGTATCCCCAAAGAGGAAGTGAAACAAACAAGCAAAACAATTCCATTCAAGAATAATAATTTAAAAAAACCCCAAACTGCTTATAGAAATATGACTTGTGCTTTCGGCTAATCAGGTGTCTAAAATAAGAATGCTGCTCAGCACGGATTCTGGGAAGGCTTTTTAAGAATGGGAGGAGGGCGTGCGCTGTCATCCTGGGCTCCTTGGACACAGGGCTGGCCTTGGTCGTGGTGTCTGAAGATGACCTCCTGCCAAACCAAGAGCCAGGGTCCATGGTTGGAAAGCTGCCCACAGGCCACTGGCGTTAGAAAGAAGCTGCGGAAAGTCTACTTAAGCGCCCTGTGCTTTGTGCCTTTGAATGATGTGTGACTTTTCTTATTCAATTTGATTGGGCACTCGCAGCTTGCCATTTCCTTTTTTTTTCTTGAATGCATGATCTTAGCTCCCAACTAGAGGTTGAACACACGCCCCCTGCAGTGGGAGCACTGCATCTTAACCACCGGGTAGTCGAGGAAGGCCCTGTCACCTGCCACTTCTGCTGTTCTCAGCTCCTTCCAGAATGTTGTGCCCGCCTGAGTAGTAACCCCGAGCAAAGACCCGGGAGTTGTCAAGTGAGGGAGAAAGTACCCAAGAGATCCCTCTCCTTGTTCCCTTCTTATTCCCTATCCATCAGAGCCCGTGTGCAGAAACCAGCCAATATACTCTTATGAAACCCCTGTCTCCCCAGGTGAGGCAGGGCTGTCCAGGTGAGGAGCCATGGGGAAAGGGTGGCCCATTCTGGAAGTAGCTGAGACAACGTTGACAGACCATGGGAAACTTTGTGAAAGATGCTATCCACCCCGGGGGCCACTGCTCGGTCATGACCAGGGTCTCACGGTTGCAGGCAGGGCTTAGCGGAGGCCTGTGGGCGTGGGAGAGTCTGGCCAGGCTGGTGGAGGAAACTCAGGCATCAAGGATGGATGCTGGGGAGGCAGAAGAGGGGCCATGGAGTCCACGGGGGCCCCTCGCCCTCCTTCCAGTTGAGCTCTTCTCTTTTTTAAAAAAAATTAATTTTTACTGGAGTAGAGTTGCTTTGCAAGGTCATATTAGTTTTCTGCTGTAAAGCAAAGCTGATCAACTCTACAAACACATACATCCCCTCTTTTTTTGGATTTCCTCCCCATTTAGGTCACCACCCAGCGCTGAGCAGAGTTCCCTGTGCTACACAGGCGGGTCTCGTTAGTTGTCTGCTTTATACACAGTAGTGTGAAAATGTCAATCCCAATCTCCCAATCCATCCCGCTTTCCCCCTCGGTATCCACACATTTGTTCCCTATGTCTGGGCCTCTATTTCTGCTCAGCAAAGAAGTTCACCTGTAGCATTTTTCAAGGGTCCATGTATCAGCCTTGCTAGATGACATGTGCTTTGCTCTTTCTCATCTGCTCCACTCTGCATGACGGTCTCCAGGTCTGTCCCTGTCTCTGTAAATGGCACTGTTTCATTTTCTATGGCTGAGTACCATTCCATCGTATACATGCACCGCACCTTCTTTATCCGTCCGTCTGTTGATGGACATTTAGGTTGCTTCCTCGTCCTGGCAGTTGTAAATAGTGCTTCAGGGAACACTGGGGTGCATGGATCTTTTTGAATTATGGTTTTCTCCAGGTGTATGCCCTTTTTAACCACAGATCCAACTCAGTTGTCTCCACAGGAACCTCAGGGGACTTCCTGTTCCCATACAGTTGCTACAGAGATGCAGAAATCAGGTTCACTCTTCCCTCCTTCAAAATGTATGGTGGGCATGTTAGACTTGAGTTAAAGGGACACATGGTTTTCTGCCAGAGATGTAAGAAGGGTTTTGACCAGACTATGTGTTTCAGAATCACTGGCTTCTGCTATAACCGTTTGTGATTTATTTACATATTTGAGAGCATCCAGCGGCTCCCCCCACCCCCCCCACGGCTGCCGTGGTGGGAGCCTTTGATACAGAGGGCATCTCCTCGCTTTGGCCTCTGCACCCCACGCTCCACACTTCTCCCAGGAACGCATGCTCCTTCAGCTGAAACTTCATCTGATGCTTCACAGGGAATCAGCATCAAGCTGGGGGCGTGGTGCCTTCCAGGCCAGGATGGCGGGGCCCCTCCAGTGGGAAGGGTCAGAGGCTCAGGCAGCATGGGGCCAGGCACCCAGGGAGCAGATGAAAGTCTAATCTTGGACCCTGGTTTTTCTTTGGTTTCTTCTCAAAGGCTGCGTTTGGAACTCAGACCCCTCCGATTGGCTGGTCTTTTGACTGGTGCTGGGTTTCTAAACACCCTCCTCCATGGAGAGGTCCCTGGAGAACTAAGGTGGTCAGTGAGATGAATGGAAGCTTTTTTTCCCCCCCTTTAACTTTGTTTTAAAAGAGCTATTTTGTTATGAAAGTATCAATGTTTGCTCACTGTAGAAAATAGATCACATAAAAGGAAAAACATCCTCGCTGCTTTCTGCCACCCCCACAGGCCGTCAAGGTGTAGGGTCGATCTTTCCATCCTGGAGGGCAGCCTGGTATCCACGCTGCTTGTCACTCGCTTTTCCTCTTGCTTAGTGATGTATTGTGAGTATCTTCCCACGGTACACTGTTTTGCCATGCTACAATCCCTTCCGTACGACTTACTCCATCAGTGCACGGAATTGACTGTCATCCTCAGTGTATTATTTGTTCAGCTTCCTGGTGTTAGCACACTAACTTTTTTTTACTGTTATAAGTGATGCCCATCTTGTGTCCATGAATCAGTATTTGTTTAGCTCAAGAGAAGCTTTGCTTTTTTTGGGTCACAGTCTACAAAGGAGGCTTTTCTTTCTTTCCGGCAGTGCTATGAGACATAGACACTAAAAATAAAAATGGAATCCTTCAAGTAACCACCTGGAGTTAGCTGGTTGCCATTCATGAACAGTTTCAGCGCAAACCCCACGAACTCTCTCTGGTGGCCCAGGAACCAGCCAGGAGAGCCGCCCTCTGCTGGCCCTACCTCTCCGGAAGTCGTCCCCACCTGTCCCCCAACTCCACGCAGAGTAGAAGTGGAGACAGGGGCACAGCAGGACGGGAGGTGGCCAGCGTCCGGGGGCTGGGTCTGTGAGGGACCAAAGGAAGGAAGAGCATGTTGTCCAAGCCATGAACTGACTCCCTAAAAAGGTGGGACACAGTGAGTGGTGTGCTGAGTACAGAAAATTGTAGAACCCAGAGGACCAAGGCCTGGATTTGTTTCTGATCGGCACCAGACTCTGAGCTTAATGTTACCATTCGTGGCCTTTAGCAGAGCACCTACTTTTTATTTATTTTTCTTGTGTTTGGCCTCTTTTAAGGCTCAAAGTAGATAATTTTGGTAAGGGTGCTTAAGAACAGCTTATTTCGTTAAAGGAGCCAAAATCTAGTCTCTGTTGTAAGTGAATGTACCTTTTGTAAAAAAAAAAAAAAACGTTTTGAGCAATAAAGTAATTTGTTTATTGGCTGTGCCCCTGGCGTGTGGGATCTTATTTCCCTGACCCGGGATCGAACCCATGTCCACTGCATGGGAAGCACAGAGTTTTAACCACTGGACTTCCATGGAAGTCCCTATAAATTATTCTTAGATTAATGTATAACTTACCTTTCTTAATAAACACGGAGCATCATCCTCCTAAGTTGCCACAGGAAGAAGCCCCTTCTGGAGGTGTCCTTGACCCCCAACACCTGCCAAGAAGCCAAGTCACCTCCATTCTGACCTCAGGGAACCCCCTCTTTCACTCACCCTTAGCCAGGGACCAAAGACCCCAGAGACAAAGCCAGGAGTCAGGTATCCCAGGCGATCAGCCTGAACAAATCCGCGCATTCCTGCAGCTCAGAAGCCAGCCAAAGCCTGGGGGCCTTCAGACGTCCCAAAAGTCCTCCTGGGCCCTGGTCTCCTCCACCCTGAAAGGACCAGTGCCAGGCTCTGGGGTCTGGGCATGAGTGTGAGCTTGGGGCCTGTTAGGGGGTGCCTGTGTCTCCCAAATGTTGGAATCCTAACCCCCAGTACCTCAAAAATGACTTGATGTGGAGACAGAGTTTTCACAAAGGTGATCAAGTTACAGTGAGGTCATTAAGGTGGCCCCAATCCAATAGGAGGGCTTCTCTGGTGGCTCAGTGGCAAAGAATCCACCTGCAATGCAGGAGATGAGGGTTCGATCCCTGGGTCAGGGAGATCCCCTGGAGGAGGGCATGGCAACCCACTCCAGTATTCTTGCCTGGAGAATCCCGTGGACAGAGGAGCCTGGTGGGCTACAGTCCATGGGGTTACAAAGAGTTGGATACAACAGAGCAACTGAGCAACAACAAATCCAGAAGGACTGTGTCCTTATTCAAAAGAAAATTTGGACATAGGCAAGCACAGGGAACTAAGATCATGGCATCCGGTCCCATCATTTCATGGCAAATAGATGGGAAAACATGGGAAACAGCGGCTGACTTTATTTTTTTAGGCTCCAAAATCACTGCAGATGGTGATTGCAGCCTTGAAATTAAAAGACACTTACTCCTTGGGAGGAAAGCTATGATCAACCTAGACAGCATATTAAAAAGCAGAGACATTACTTTGTCAACAAAGGTCCGTTTAGTCAAGGTTATGGTTTTTCCAGTAGTTACGTATGGATGTGAGAGTTGGACTGTGAAGAAAGCTGACTGCCGAAGAGTTGATGCTTTTGAACTGTAGTGTTGGAAAAGACTCTTGAGAGTCCCCTGGACTGCAAGGAGATCCAACCAGTCCATCCTAAAGGAAATCAGTCCTGAATATTCATTGGAAGGACTGATGTTGAAGCTGAAACTCCAATACTNCGAAGAGTTGATGCTTTTGAACTGTAGTGTTGGAAAAGACTCTTGAGAGTCCCCTGGACTGCAAGGAGATCCAACCAGTCCATCCTAAAGGAAATCAGTCCTGAATATTCATTGGAAGGACTGATGTTGAAGCTGAAACTCCAATACTCTGGCCACTTGATGTGAAGAGCTTACTCATTGGAAAAGACCCTGATGTTGGGAAGGATTAAAGGCAGGAAGAGAAGGGGATGACAGAGGATGAGATGGTTGGATGGCACCACTGACTCGATGGATGTGAGTTTGAGTAAACTCCAGGAGTTGGTGATGGACAGGGAGGCCTGGCGCGCTGCGGTCCATGGGGTCGCAAAGAGTCAGACACAACTTAGTGACTGAACGGAACTGAACTGCAGCACAGGGAGGAGAGGAAGCCATGTGAAGAGGAAGGCAGAGATCGGGGTGATGCTGCTCAAGCCAAGATGATCAGCAAAAGATTGGAAACTGGGAGCGGTCTGGACCACATTCCCCTTCATAGCCCTCGGGGGCTCCTCTGCCCATGGGATTCTCCAGGCAAGAACACTGGAGTGGGTAGCCATTCCCTTCTCCAGGGGATCTTCCCGAACCACGGATAGGACCCTCGTCTGTTATGTTTCCTGCATTGGCAAGCAAATTCTCCACCACTGCCTCGGGCTCTGGGACTTTCAGCCTTCTATAACCCCTCGGCTGGTGGGACTTTGGTGGCCAAGCACCCAGCTGCTTTGACCTCCTGGGAAACCGGGTTGGCTTTGCTCTCTTGGCATTTCTGACTTGCTTGCAGGCTCTGCTCCTCTGGAGCATCTCAGAGACCAAAGGAAAAATCCCACAGCAACCACCCAAGCAAACAACAACAGCAAAAGGGGAAGCAGTGACGACTGGGCCCCTTCTGGGGTCAGCTCCCACCCGGGGAAGTGGCCGGGGGGTGGGGTGGGTACTTTTCTTCCAGCTGCGAAGGCGGCTCGACTCAGCAAAAACTGGGGAATTCAGCAAAGAAAGGCTGGGGACTGGCTCTGTGAGTGTTGTGCTGATTAAAGGCCTGATTCCTGCTGTCTGCCCCGTGGATACAGCCAAGCTTTGCTTTCAAAGCTTTGCTTCAGGCTTTGCTTTCAAAAACTCTGGCCTTGGGGTTTCGGCAGCTGCTCCCGACCCTGGCTGGAAATTAGCATCACCCCTGGGCCTTTAAAAAATGTGCCCCTAACAGAGCCCAGCACAGACCAATGTCTTCAGAATCTCCAGGGAGGGTCAGACAGCAGGGATTTACAAAGTGGATTCTGGTGCGCAGCATGCCTAGGGGGCCGCTGGTCCAAAGGGTGAGGGGAGAGTGTTCCTGATCAGCCAATGACCTGCCGCCCTCCCACCCCACCCAGCCTCTCCAGGCCCCACTTTCAGTCCTGACCCACCAGCCAAACTCCGCTGCAGCTGACAGTCACCAGGAGTCCTGTCCTGGGGCTACTGCGGGTAACAAAAGCGCCACAGGCCGGTAGTGACAAAGAAGACGTGTGTCTTCCCATGGCTCAGGAGGACAAAATCAAGGTGCTGGCAGGGCTGGGTCCTTTCGGCTCCCCGAGGCTCCCCCAGCTCCTGGTGTTCCCCAAAACCCTCGCATCCCCTGGCTTGTGGGCGCATCACTCGGGCCTCCGCCTCCGTCTTCATATAACTTGGTCCTGTCTGTGTGTCTTCTTTCCTGTCTCTCATAAGGACACTGTGCGTGCTCAGTCACTCAGTCGTGTCTGACTCTCTGTGACCCCATGGACTGTAGCCGTCCAGGCTCCTCTGTCCGTGGGATTTCCCAGGCAAGAGTAGTGGAGTGGGTTTAGTGCAGTTCAGTTCAGTTGCTCAGTCGTGTCCAGCTCTTTGCGACCCCATGGACGGCAGCACGCCAGGCCTCCCTGTCCATCACCAACTCGTGGAGTTTACTCAAAACTCATGTCCATCGAGTCTGTGGTGGAGTGGGTAGCTACTTCCTTCTCCAGGGGATCTTCCCGACCCAGGGATCAAACCCACGCTTCTCACGTTTCCTGCATTGGCAGGCAGACTCTTCACCACTAGCACCACCTGGGAAGCCCCAGAAGCACACTAGTCTTTGGGTTTAACGTCCACCCCAGTGCAGGATCACTTCATCTAGAGAGCTTTACCTTAGGGACGTCTGCAGAGACCCTTACTCCTAATCAGGTTGTGCTCTGAGGTTCCAGGGGTGTATATTCCAGGGAGCAACACCGCTCAGCCCACGACCCCTGGAGGCTTTTACATGCCCTGCTGGCCAGGCTCACCACATGTCGGTTCCACCAGACCTGGGGCCTGGACACAGACCCGGGCGTCTTCAGAGCTCTTGGTGACTCCAACCTGCAGCCTGGGTTGCAAAACCCAAGGGAGACGTGTGCTCTCAGGCGCCGTTTATATTGAAAAATCTGGACTGAGACCGGCTCAGTGGGGATGCCCCTGGGGGGGGGGTGGGGGC
>SJYV01010731.1:4424-20593 GCA_006410875.1 Neotragus pygmaeus | reverse complement strand
CGTGAATCTGAGTGAACTCCGGGAGTTGGTGATAGACAGGGAGGCCTGGCGTGCTGCGATTCATGGGTTCGCAAAGGGTCAGACACAACTGAGTGATTGAACCGAACTGAACTGAACTGAACCTCTAACTTACAGAGAATCTATCTAGCTTCCCTGGTGGCTCAGATGGTAAAAAAAAAAAAAAATTCACCCGCAATGCAGGAGACCCAGGTTTGATCCCTGGGTCAGGAAGATTGCTTGGAGAATGAAATGGCTACCCACTCCAGTACTCTTGTCTGGAAAATCCCATGGACAGAGGAGCCTCATGGGCCACACTCCATGGGCTCGCAAAGAGTCAGACATGACTGAGCGACCAACACCTTCAACATCTAGAAAGAAACACTTCTGCCATCCTTAATTCAGATGGCTGGCTGCATTGTGTTTAATATATGTTCCTCTTTTTTCAATGTTCTAAGAGAAAGTGTATCTTCTTGCCTTTTTTAAGTGGTCTGGATAGATTGGCCTGCATCTGAACAGTTATGGTCCAACAGTCAAAATCCTAGCAACCTCAGTGGACAAATCCAAGGTTTTTGTCAACAGCTGCTCCGTTCAGGCTAGACAGAGTATCCTCAGCTAAAGCCTTTCCTACTTAAGGATTTAAGCAAGCACCGGCCGCAGGCAAATGTAAGCCGCTTTGTAATTCAGTAAACTGGTCCAAGTGCTCTCATCTCTGCTTCTGGAATCCAGATTTCTCATTTTAGAAGGGTCCTAATTAGTTGAAGTTAATAACATTTACACAGATCTCCACCACTGCATAAGCCTCTTACAGCCTGAGGATGGGATATAATCTTACCTAATCACTAATCTTACCCTACAATGGCCCTCCATCTCATTAGATGCAATTGCCCTATATCGGTGATGTGGGAGAATCTTGCATCCTGCCGGGATGCCAACCGGGCTGGAATTATTTGAACAGGGTGAAAAGGTGCCCTGAGAGACCAACCGAAAGAATGACTCCCATGACCCTCACCCAGGTTCAGCTCACAAGTCCAGGCCTGTTTTCTGAGGAGCGTAATTTGGACCCCCTTGCTCCCTGACCCACTTACAGATCCTCCAGATCTCTCTGTCCAAGATTCCTTCTGCACCCTTCTGTTCCCACTTGCTCGGCCCCACCGTCTGTTCTGTCCCAGACTTGGCACCATACAGCGACTGTCGTCTGCTCATCCTAGGATTCTGTGCCCCAGTCTCTGCACGGGTGCCCTGGTCCTAGCTTTCGGCTCAAAGGAATCCCACCCAAGTTCCACCAGAGCTCCAGCATATTCAGTGGGCTACCACAACCATGGACAAAGAGACCACGGTCTATAAAAGTATGTTCTATTTCATCATGAGTATTAATAATACAAGGCACTTTTGGCATCCATCATTTATTAGAAGAGGGCTTCCATCATAGCTCAGTTAGTTGGTAAAGAATCCACCTGCAATGCAGGAGACCCTGGTTCAATTCCTGGTTGAGAAAATCCGCTGGAGAAGGGATATGCTACCCACTCCAGTATTCTTGGGCTTCCCTTGTGGTTCAGCTGATAAAGAATCCCCCTGCAATGTGGGAGACCTGGATTTGATCCCCGGCTTTGGGGATCCTCCTGGAAGATCCTCCTGGAAGATCCCCTGGAGAAGGAAAAGGCTACCCACTCCAGCATTCTGGTCTAGAGCATTCCATGGACTATATAGTCCATGGGGTCGCAAAGAGTTGGACACAAGTGAACGACTTTCACTGCACTATTTTTTAGAAAGGAGAAGCATACTGGAACTTTTCTTACTTCACTTAATGGGGCCACATAGGAATGGCTCTCATTTCCTACATAAGCTCATAGATCAAACAGTCGGAGGGCTAGAAGGATCTTCGGTGCTACTCGGTCCCTCCCCATCTGTTTCTGTTTTCAGTCACGAAGCCGTGCCCTACTCTTTGCGACCTCACGAACTGCAGCAGGCCAGGCCTCCCTATCCCTCACTGTCTCCCAGAGTCTGCCTGAGCCCATGTCCCCTGAATCAGTGATGCCATCCAGCCATCTCATCCTCTGTCATCCCCTTCTCCTCCTGCCCTCAATCTTCCCAGCATCAGGGTCTTTTCCAATGAGTCGGCTGTTCATATCAGGTGGCCAAAGTATTGGAGCTTCAGCCTCAGCATCAGTCCTTCCAATGAATAGTCAGGACTGATTTCCTTCAGGATTGACTGGTTGGATCTCCACACAGTCCAAGGGACTCTCAAGAGTCTTCTCCAGCACCACAACTCAAAAGCATCAGTTCTTCAGCACTCAGCCTTCTTTATGGTCCAACTCTCACATCTGTACAAGACTACTGGAAAAACATAGCTTTGACTAGACGGACGTTGGTCATCAAAGTGATGTCTTCACCTTTTAGTACACAGGGACACATGATGAGTGAGTAAATGAGCCCATGCATTTGAGGGCTATGAAATCTTTTCCTTGTTGAAGTCCCGCCCTGTTACTCTCAAGACTACCATAAAACTGATCTAACACAGGCCTCAACAGGTCAGGACAAAGAGTTTGTGAAGGAAGACATACTCTCCCTTCAAAAATGTCACAGACGGGGCGTCGTCCCACTCGCCAGCTGGAGAGGTCGCTGTGCTCCTTCGTCTCGGAGGCAGCACCAATGTGCAGCTGTTCTAACAGTGCTCCATGAGCACCCTCTTCCCCACCAACTTGTAACGAAAAGCTAACACTGAATGCTTGAGGGCCACAAGCTTTATTCACATTCTCTCCCACGCTCAATACCCTGCTTCTTCTTCCCTGAGCAAACTCCCCTAAAATGTGAGTCGCAAGAGAGCAACATGATCTGTTTCAATGCAGCCTGTTTCAACCCTTTCAACCTCTTTTTTTTTTTTAATTGGAGGCTAACTACTTTACAATATTGTATTGGTTCTGCCACACATCAACATGAATCCGCCACAGGTGTACACGCATTCCCCATCCTGAACCTCCCTCCCACCTCCCTCCCCATACCATCCCTCCAGGTCATCCCAGTGCACCAGCAACGTCTTTAAGAGAAAAAAAAAAAAAAAACAGGCAACAAGAACATGTATCTCTGAGCCCTGCTATTTTCTGTAATGACTAATCTGGTCCCCAGAGAGTCTATTTTTAATTAGCAGTGTCTATATAATAGGTTGGAGGGCTTCTTAGGCAGCTCAGTGGTAAAGAAACTGTCTGCCAGTGCCGAAGATGCAGAAGTGGGGTTGACCCCTGGGCTGGGAAGGAGGAAATGGTAACCCACTCCAATATTCTTGCTTGGGAAATCCCATGGACAGAGGAGCCAGACAGACTCCACTCCGTGGGGTCACAGAATCTAACCCCACTCAGCAACTGAGCATGCATGCACTATAATATATTGAAACCTCAGCACGTATTAAACTCCGGGAGTTGGTGATGGACAGGGAGGCCTGGTGTGCTGTGGTTCATGGGGTTGCAAAGAGTCGGACACGACTGAACTGAACTGCACTGATTACCTGGTTTAAGGCACCTAACGATTGTGCTGTTCATTGCACAGTGAGCGCTCCAGAGTTCAGACTTAGCATTGCACAGAGTCTTTTTCTCCTAATGTACCCTGTTGAACAACGGATAATCCCAGTATTCTTCCAGAAGTGCATATTTGGAAGAACTTTGGGCTTCTCCTCCATATCACAACTTTCATTGTCTTTGAGTCCCTCGCAGTTTCATGTCAGCAATCTTTGCTCTGTCTCAGAAGCCCACTGAGTCACTGGCATGAGTATCACATTTCCTAAGTTGCTGAGGAAATGATTTACAAGAAGGTAATGCATTTGATGCTTAAATTAGAAAACCATCAGATACTATGCACTTATGACAGCTGAGAAAGGAAAAAAAGTAGTCCTTTCACAGAGAGAGTTGGAAATTGACAGGAGAAATGTATCCTGTTACTATTTTCACGATGTAAATGATCCTGTATTTTTGGATCTATTATTGGCTAGCTGTGTCATTTTGGAAAAATCACTTCACATCTCTGAAGAGCACATTCCTCATTTTCACAGTGAAGAGATTTGACTAGATAAACTTCCCAGTCCATTTTCCCTCTAAATCATGTGTGGTTCAAACCGTAACCTTGTGCGTGGATCTGGAAGCTGACAACAAATGGTTAATAATCTATCTCTGGTCCTTTTATGGACACACACAAAAAAGCAATGAATCCCTTTTCTTCCCTCTTTTCCATACTCCCCGCCCCGTACTGTGCCATTTCCATAAGCTCTGCCTCATTGGTTTAGAAATAAGCTTGGCCCACTGCGCCATTATTAATATCCTGAGAGTTCTCTGCGGATTAGCAAGGCACACCAACAAGGCAAATGTGGGGCTGCTCTGAGGCATCACATCAAAAATCCTATTTATGCAAATTCGCGAGCTGCAGATTGACAAGATACTTTGTCTAGAAGATTCCTTATTCGTGCCTACGAGCACCCGGCTGACAGGACGCCTTGTTGGAGCTCCACCGGGTGGCCCCAGGCTCCGAGCTGAGGGCAGCTTTTGTTCCTTCATGAAGCACCAGGCATAGATGAGTAACAACTGATCTGAAGTGAATTGAGTGGGGCCATGTTCACAGCAACCCAGACCTGTCAACTAGCCGCTAAAACTCTGGGTTGCGTGTCGCCTCAGGCACTGGGCAAAAGGGAGCGGTCTGCGGGCTCCGCTGCCTCTGGGGTCTTCAGATTCAGGTGATGATAAGAAACGACGCCATGCTCCACTGCATGCAGCCTGCTACAGGCACTGTATCACCACTTAACCGAGAAAACATTTTACATAAAAACATACATGTGATGTTGAGAATGGTGTGACTGGTGATGGGTGATGCGCTAAGGATGAGACAGAAAATCTCATCCAGCAGCTGCAAAGTCCAGAGAGTCACGGACTCTCAGAGTGGAGAAGACCTTCACTTCCCGAACTGCTGATCGAACCCAGACTCCAGGAGTGCACATAGGACTCTCTGGCCCAGAATCGTGGGGTCATGACACAGGACAAGCTCTTGAGTAAGTGAGATGAGCTGCAGGTTTGGGAAGCAGAACCTTTGAGACTCAGACGCATGAGTTCCCAATATTTTATTGGACTTGTCAAAATCATAATCAAGAGGCAGAAGTAAAACTGCAAAAATGATATCCTGATTCCCAAACAAGCAGCTCTGGTAACTATTTTCCAGCAAACAAAGCAAACTCAAGGTCATGCAGACCATCTACTCTCTTCTAGATATTCTAAAATACATTTCTAGATTAGAACATCCAGCAAAATATGGTAACAACATCACATTTACACACTATAAAACCACTTACTAAGTTGTACTCTTTTATGTCAGCTTACATTGATTATCTTTAAAATAAATAACTGTGAAAATTATTGCATTTCTAGGGGTTTCAGTAAGTAAACAAACATCTCTCCCCCGTGGGAGAGCTGAGTCAATTAAGAAATAGCAAATAAGGTGCAAATCCAACATACTATTTCTTGACTAACCAACGATTATTAAAGAGTTTTCAGGCAGTAGGATTTTTGGACTTAATCACAGAAGCAGCCACAGGCATAGTGGGCATCATCGCGGGCATCGTTTCCCATTATTTCTGACTGTAGCAGGGCTTCCCCTGCGACAGGTGACAACTCGGAGTGAAGAGAAGTCTGCATCCCTGCAGACGCCTCCCTCTCGAGGAGAGGGAGCAGGAGCTACGCTATTCAGGCCAGGTTCGCTTTGCACCAACTGACAGAGGGAAGGCCGGGGTGGAGAGAGGCAGTGTTTCTATAACGAAGCACCCTCCACTTGGAGGACCAGAAAGAGAATGATAGCAACTCCTGTAAAGATAGCACTGAGGACTTTGTACGTTGCACTGCATAGAGTGTAATTCTTTATTGGTGGTGGTTTATTTGTTCAGTCGTGTCCGACTCTTTGTGACCCCATGGACTACATAGCCTGCCCATGGGATTCTCCAGGCAAGAATATTGGAATGGGTTGCCCTCCTCCAAGGGATCTTCCCAACCCAGGGATCAAATCTGCATCTCCTGCATTGGCAGACAGATTGTTTACCACTGAGCCACCAGGGAAGCCTAATTATCAGACTCTGAAATCTCACCTGACATTAGCCCTAGAGCAGTTCCTTTTTTTTTTTTTTGAATTAATCTCTATTGGACTGACTTCCACGGTGGCTCAGATGGTAAAGAATCTGCCTGCAATGCAGGAGACCCAAGTTTAACTCCTGAGTCCAGAAAATACTCTGGAAAAGGGAATGCAACCTACTCCAGTGTTCTTGCCTGGAGAATTCCATGGAATTCTCTTGAAGACCCTGGCAGGCTACAGTCTACAGGGTCGCCAAGAGTCAGACACAACTGAGAGACTAACACTTTCAGACTTTGCTTCACTTTACTGGAGTAGAGTTGCTTTCCAATGTTGGTTAGTATTTGTGGTACAGCAAAGTGAATCGGTTATATGTGTACATACCTCCTCTCTTTTTTGGATTTCCTTCCCATTTAGGTCACTTCAGGAAAGAAGAGTATTGATATGTAAAGAGGGCAAATAAGCACATGAAAAGATGCTCAACGTCGTCAGCATATTATGTAAATCTAACTTAAAACTACAATTTAATACTGCTGTAGACCTGCAAGAATGACTCAAATCTGTAAACAATACCAAGTGTTCCTGAGGATGTGGAGCCATAGGAAAATTGATCCATTTCTTCCAAAAGTGCAATTTGGTACAGTCACTTTGGGAGGCAAAGCCACTCTTGGCGTTTACCTAGGAGACATGGAAACGTGTCTGCACAAAGAATGCTTACAATATCTTTATTCAAACTCACCAAGACTCAAAACAACTCAAGTGTCCATCAAATGAATGAATAAACAAGTTGTGATGCATTGATACAATGGAATACACTTTAGCAATAAAAAGGAAGGAACTATTAATGCAAGGTATACAGTAAACAAACCTCAAACTTACAGTGATGAATAAAAGAACCCAGACGTAAAAGTGTATATTGTATAACTCCGTATACTGAAAACTCTAGAAAAGAAAAATCTGTCCTGGCAGGAAGCAGATGAAGGCTAGGGACTTGCCTCGGAAGAGGTAAAGGGAATCTTTTGTTGAGACAGAAATGCTTTACCTGTTGATGGTATTGGTAGATATGCAGCTGTATCAACTTGTCAAAGCCATCAAATGGTGCACTGAAAATAGGCCCTTTTATTGTAAGAAAATTATGTGTTAATAAGGTTTATTTTAAAATCATACTTGAGAGGACTTCCCTGACAGCCCATTCACCTTCTGATACTGAGAATGTGGGTTCGATCCCTGGTCGGGAGCTGAGATCCCACATGCCTCATGGCCAAAAAACTAGAACATAAACAACAGAAGCAATATTGTAACAAATTCAATAACGACTTGAAAAATATCATTTTAAAAAAGTGAAATATAAACTATACTGGAGGCTAACTCGGTAGTGTACACAAGGACCCACTCTCCTGTGAAATGAGCATAAACCATGAAATTTTTCTTTAAAAAAAAAAACTTTAAATCTCTGTAAATTGTCCTAAGTCTATATAGCAAACACATATCCAGTCCAAAAAAAAAAAAAAAAACAACTATGAAACCTAAATACAGACAGGAACAGTCCTCAGCATTTGAACCATGATGCCCTCTCCCCGGCTTCTTTCTTCCCCCATAGCGACAGAAACACCAGAGCATCTGGAGACAGAAAAGGCTCCCACCCCTGCCTCCCGATCCCCGCTAGCTCCCAGCGGATGGCTAAGGTGTCCCCCCAGGAAGGGAAGGCCACCACCATTTCTTCACCAAAGCCCCAGGTCTGTTGTGGAGGACTTTTTCTAGGCAGTGACAGCAGATGGATTGGGACTCTCTCCTTTCCCTGGTTCTCACTCACAGGGCAGGCTCTCAGCCTCGTGCCCAGCAGACAGAGAGAATCAGGGCTCCGTCTGCTCTCAGCCCAGCCCAGCCCCACGTCTGTAATTCAGGGTGTTTCAGAGAAGCAGGCTCATGTACTTGCCCAGCTCAGGAGCAGTTGTACAGAGATTTCACCCAGAGGATGAAGAAATGCAGTGACAGACTTGATTTTGGCGGGCTCCAAAGTCACTGAGGATGGTGACTGCTGTCATGAAATTTGGAAGAAAAGCTATGACAAAGACAGCATATTAAAAAGCAGAGCCATTACTTTGCTAGCAAAGGTCTGTTTAGTCAAAGCTACGGTTTTTCCAGTAGTCATGTATGGATGTGAGAGCTGGACCTTAAAGAAGGGTGAACACTGAACAATTGATGCTTTTTAGCTGTGGTGTTGGAGAAGACTTTTAAGAGTCCTTTGGACTGCAAGGAGATGTTAACCAGTCAATCCTAAAGGAAATCAACCCTGATTATTCATTGAAAGAACTGATACTGAAGCTGAAGCACCAATACTTTGGCTACCTGATGGGAAGAGCCAGCTCATTGGAAAAGACCCTGATGCTGGGAAAGATTGAAGGCAGGAGGAGAAAGGGACGACAGAAGATGAGATGGTTGAATGGCATCAACAACTCAGTGGATATGAGTTTGAGCAAACTCTGGGAGATAGCGGAGGGCAGAGGAGCCTGGCCTGCTGCAGCCCATGTGGCTGCAAAGAGTCCGACACGACTGAGCAACTGAACAACAGCAACAATTGGAAGTACATAAGCTCCGTAGTTCAAAGATCTCCCCAACTGACCTAACTTCGTCTGGAACAAAATGTGGGGAAATTCAATCCCAAATGTGCTCTTGAAAACAATGGAGACTGTGGGGTTAAGCAAATAGGATATGAAAACACTTAGTCAAAATTATTACATGCAGAGCAACAGTTCAGGGTGAGGGAGGCTTTGTAGCTGGTGAACGTTGCAACTGCTTGAGTCAGTACACGCAATAGAAAATTCTTTTTAGAGGTCGCCTGAAATGCTCGCAAGAGAGGGAGCATTTGTTCTGTGACCGGGTCACTTTTTAGTCCAAGTAGTTCTATTTCAGGGACCTCACATTCTTGAAGCCATTTCAATTTTAGCATTCACCTTTGGCATCTTCGCCTTGAGGAAAAATCATGACAGCTGTGTCACACAGCTGACACCAACTGGCTTTCACTCCTTCCCTTGACATCCTGACCTTCGTGTCTACAGCTGGCAAAAGATGGTTTAGTCAAGATGCATTTGCTACTTTTTTTTTTCCTTGCACATTGTACACATGGGAAATGGGTTTCCCAGATGGCTCAACAATAAAGAATCCACTTGCAATGCTACAGGCACAGAGGACACTGGACTTGAACCCTGAGTTGGGAAGACCCCCTGTGGGAGGAAATGGCAGCCCCCTCCAGTGTTCTTGCTTGAAAAATCCCATGGACAGAGGAGCCTGTCGGGCTGCAGTCCAAAGGGTTACAAAGAGTCGGACACAACTGAGCAGCTGAGCATGCATGCACAGGTGAGAAATATTAATAACTGGCCCATAAAAATTCATTTCTGTCTTATTCCTAAACCTAAAATGTGTCCAGTGCCTTTACCTTCCAGTGTTGCTGTATTAGTGTGCATTTAATGCTTAATGTAATACAGCAGATGAGAAAATGGTATGGGGAAAAAATTAACTAATTGATAGAGATTTCAGCTTGGCTTCCAGTATTCTAAGACCTTAACTCATACGGACATTTCATTTTTCTGAACTGGACATTCTGCAGAGATAAATGAAGACAGATGGCATCACCCAGAAGCTGGTTATCCTGATGAAGGATCTCAGGAAATCACAGCTGTAAGCAAACGTGACCCTTTGACACCTTACATGTAGACAGGTTTTGGAAGAGAGGGGCGGCAGCATGTTAGCACAGCTGCGTCTCTGATAGGAACGCTGACAAGGCTGCTGTGATTATTTTCTGTCTAAATTCTGCATCCCATTAGCTTGGATACGAAAGGCTGATCGCGTGACTGTAATGTATTCACATTTCTCCCATCAGGAAAAGCTGCAATCTGGTTCAGCAGCACCAGAATCCAACGCCATTCAGTCAAAATTATCTGAAACCTAAACCCTTATCGTGTCATGTCAGATATTTTAAGAACCCAGTCAAGTTTGTTATGTTGAGTAATATATGATCAACAAACAGTAAAGGTAATGAACATGGGGACATCTTTCAGAACAGAAGCTACTCGGACGTCTGCGTCTGGCAGGCTATTAAAGCAGAAAATAGATGCTCGGGTTGTTTCCCTGACACTGGATAAACATTCCAATGGGCAGTGACAAATTGGAGGGTGAGAAAAAAGTGTCTTATCTCTTACACAGACAAAAAAAAGCACTCGACAGCTATTCTTACGTTCTCGGTATGCATGCAGACAGAGTGCATGGCTGGCTTCCGCTGGAATCTCACACAGAGTGGTTTTGCCTCTCTCAGAATGAATCTCACACAGTCTAGATCTCACAGATTAACACTGTAGAAACAGATGAACACAGAAGATTGTAGACTTGACAAGAGCAGGGTCGTTCTAGAAGAATCTGGCTGAGGTTTGGGAGAAACAGAGAGCAGATTTGGATGGTCCTGTGAATTCTTATTTTTAATGACCCAGGCTAGTAAAATTTTAACGACATCAGGATGGAAATCAACTAGAGTGGTCAATTCCTATCAGTACTGAAAAAATTTATCTGTCACCTGGTAGATGAGAATGAGAATTCAATGTGAAATTAAACACGGAAGTTTAAGTAGCATGGGACATTAAAGTTAAGTATCGTTTTACTCATTAGCATGCAGATAATGAACAAAGCAGTGGAATTAAAATTACCTATCAAATTGAACACAGAAAATAAAATACCTATTGACTAGATGATAATATTTTCATCAGTTTCCAGCTTAAATATTTGTCCTCTCCTCTGCCTAGAAAACAGTAACAGTAATATACCAAGTGTAAATTTCTTCGTCTATAAACTGAGAACAACAGCATCACAGACCATTGCTGTGAAAGCTACACTGGTGGTATTTTCTCTGCGTACACGTGGTGCCCTGTTACAAGCGTTCTTTGTCTGTTCGCACCAGCGGACGGTCCCTTTCCCACCTTCTGGGAACTTCACATTAAGACCCTGCCTGAGTCAGCCACGTTCTGGTCAGCCTGTCCACTCTCCAAACACTGATTAGCTCAGCGATCAGATCTAAGCTACCTTTTAAGGAATTAAATTATTGGACATGTTAAATTAGGCTTTTCCAGTCAGGGTTTCTGCTGAGTTTTATAAGCGTCTACGACCTCCATGTTCTAAAGAGATACACTAGCATATACAAACCAATCATGCACAAGGCTACAAAAGCTCCTTGAAGCTCTCCCCCAGGTACGTCAAGGAGACTAATCAGCAAGGGAGATTAGAATTCCTTTGGACTGTAGCTTACCATGCTCCTCCATCCATTGGATTTTCCAGCCAAGAGTACTGGAGTGGATTGCCATCATTTTCTTCTCAGGGGATCTTTCCGACCCAGGGATTGAACCTGGGTCTCCTGCATTGTAGGCAGACGCTTTACCATCTGAGCCACAAGGGAAGTCCTCTAATCCAAGCCAGGTAAAGGGGGGCCTAATATTTAGGGCCTCCCTGGTAGCTCAGACAGTAAAGAATCTTCCTGCAACTCAGGAGACGTAAGTCTGATCCCTGAGTTGGGAAGATCCCCTGGAGAAAGGAAAGGCAACCCACTCTAGTATTCTTGTCTAGAAAATTCCATGGAGAAGGAGCCTGATGGGCTAGAGACATAGAGACTCAGTAACTGACTTGTATCTAAGAAAAAGTTCAAAGGCAAGAGCCTGGCTGTAGTTATCTGTGATAGACGAGTGAGAAATGATAGCCACACTGAGAAGGGGCCTGCCTAGTGCTCCCCACGGGCCAAAGTGGTCACCATGGAAAGTAGCCCATCCCGAGAAACAGCATCGAGGGGAAGTGACATCAATGCAAAGAGGCTGCCTGAGGTTTACCCCCAGACTGAAAGTGAAAAGTCAGAGTGAAAGTCGCTCTGTCCTGTCCGACTCTTTGTGACTCCATGGACTCCACAGTCCATGGAATTCTCCAGGCTGGAACACTGGAGTGGGTAGCCTTTCCCTTCTCCAGGGGATCTTCCCAACCCAGGAATTGAACTGGGACCTCCTGCCTTGTAGGTGGATTCTTTACCAAATGAGCTATCAGGGAAGCCCAAGCGTCTGCATTTTCACGACAGAAACATTAGGACCAGTTGCAAAGACACCTGTCAAGAAAGACCTTCACATTCCTGCAGCTCCTCTCTCTGCTCACCCAGGACGTGCCAGAAGACCAGGGCTAAGAGAAGAAAAGGACCAAGAGGAGAAAGCAAACCACACCTTCTTCCTCACATAGGCTTTGGGGCCAGGCTGCAAGACCTGTGGCAAAAAGAGTTAGACACTCATACAGAGTGAAGGGTGTCAGAAGGAGAAAAACAAGTATCAGGTAATAATGCATACCTGTGGAATCTATAAAAATGATACAGATGAAACTATCTGCAAAGCAGAAAGAGAGACACAGATGCAGAGAACAAAAGTGTGGAAACCAATGAGGGGAAAGGGGATTGGGAAGAACTGGGAGATTGGGATTGACATGGATACACTACTATGTAGATAGATAACCAATGAGAACCTACTGTATAGGGAACTCTACTTAATGCACTTTGGTGATCCCAATAAGAAGGAAACCCAGGAAAGGGGGGATATGTACTCACACAGCTGATACACTTTGCTGCACAGTAGGGTATAACACAACATTGTAAAGCAACTATACTCTGATAAAAATTAATTTGAAAAATAAATTAAATAAAATTAGAATATTGAATGACAAACTGCAGTCTTGATTTAGACCCCCACATCTTTTCTGTGCATGAAATTCTTCAGCATCTGAAACTGACTGAGTGCTGGCCAAAGTCTTTGTTCTTAGGGGGAGGGTCATTCAGCATGAGTCAGAAAAAGTTGCTTCTGGGGAGTTCCCTGGTTGCCTAGAGGCTGGGATTCCAGGCTTTCACTTCTGTGGCCCAGGCTCAACCCCTGAGAACCTGCAAGCCATGGGCACAGTCAGATAAAAAAAGTTTCTTCCTTATTCACTACGCAGAGCTCAGATCATTCAATAAACTTGCTATGATTACTAGGAGCTTCCCTGATGGCTCAGATGGTAAAGAATCCACCTGCACTGTGGGGGACCTGGGTTTGATCCCTGTGTTAGAAAGATTCTCTGGAGGAGGGCATGGCAACCCACTCCAATATTCTTGCCTGGAGAATCCCCATAGGCAGAGGAGCCTTGCGGGCTACAGTCTATGAGGCTGCAAACAATTGGACACGACTGAATGACTAAGCACCTATGATTATTAAAATGCAATGGTTCCTTAATATATTTTCCCTCCTTTGATGTTTAAATGTTAAGACAAAAGCTTGGAAAAGTTCTGAGGAAACATTTTGTCCCCTAGCACAGTCTCCAAAAGAAGGCTGTTACTCTTGTATTTCTGCCACACATTTGCCTTGTGCACTCACTCTCACATTTTTTTTCGTTTAACAAATATTCCAAGCAAAGGAAACAGCAAGTACAACCACCCAAATGGGGGAACCAGTTTTGCCAATTAGAAGAACAGAAAGAAAGCTGGTTGCTGTATATCAAACCACCCCAAAATTTTAATCCTTTAAATCTGTAGCTATTAACGTGGCTCACTATTAATGAGTCAGCACCCTCAGCAAGTTGAGATGGACTTTATTTCTGGCCTCAGTTGGATGCACAAGCGCATCAGTGGTCTGCCGCTGAGTCTGTTGGGGCTTCTTGATCCTAGACTGCCTCAACTGCGATGACAAGCCTCTGCTCCACAGGCTCCCTCGTCCTCCAGCAGGCGGCGCTCGTGGGGTCTGGACAGTGACTCGAGACGCGAGCAGAAAAGCGCAACAGGCCTCCTGGTGCCTGGAAAGGATGCTGCGCCATCACTTTCACTTTAATCAAACACAGATTCATGAGGGAGAGAAATCGCCTTCATGTTTCAATGGGAGAAGCTTCAAAGTCACTTTGCAAAATAGTCATAAATTGGAGAAGATGATGCTTGGAGCTATTCTTGCCACCAATTACCGAAGTGCTGAATGCAATGAGAGGGATGGGTAGTAGTCCCATAATTCAGGACATATGCGCCAGGGTAAAGAGATGGAGTCTCTTTACTAAATGCAGAATAAGTCACTGGAAGCTAATGTGATTTGTTTTTGAAATAATCCTTAGAGATTCTATATAGGTTAAAGGTTGCAAAGAGCAGAAGCAGAGTGATCATTTAGAAGTAACATTTAATGAAATAGAAAAAGAAGCAGTATTTAATGGTGCTTTATATGAGCAGCTGGGAAGCTAGAAAAAAATTCAATTAAATCAGCAAATATCTTATAATTAAAGCTGATACGACTTGAGAATGTATAAACTGTAGGGGGTTGTAGAATGAGAGGAAGCAAGCATGATGGCTAGAGCTCTGTGTACTGAGTAAGTTTTGGGGTTCTTTATAGAGAAGTGGAAAAGTAAAGAAGAAACAGGTTTGGTGCAATTCAAAGTTGGTTTGGTGTAAGAAACAGGTTTGAAGCAATTTAAATTATGTTTTATTCCTATGAAGTTTGTGATTCTGTTATTTACTCAAGTGTTAATGTCAGGTAAGTAATTAGATATGTGAGTCTGGAGGCCGTCTGGTGTTTAAAGCTATGACAATCGACATATTAACGGTATTCTAAAGCATGGAGGTGTGTTTGATTGCCAGTGGGGAGAATATAAGTAGAGAACGAAGTACTGGATCAGATCTTGTAAAAATCTAATATTTAGGGGTTACCTGGAAGACGATGAGACAGCAAATGACACAAGAGCATCTTTTGAAACCATCAGGCAGTTACAAACAAAAGATACACTCAGCACCTCGGCACACCACACGGACGTGCTGGGCTGGATAATTCTCTGTGAAGCAGGGGGCTCTGATCTCTCCCCACTAGACTCCAGTGATCCCTCCCTGTTTATGAAAAGCAACAGTGTCTCTAGTATCTCTAGATGTTACCAGCTAACAACGGGGGGCAAAAATCACCCCCAGTTGAGAACCTCTCATGGGGCGGGGGTGGGGAAGAGCTGTCAGTTGCATCAGATAAAGCTAAAAAGTCAAGTGAACCGTGAAAAGCTTGTCACTAGGAAGTTCCTGGTAATTCTGATGATGTAGTTCTAGTCCAGAGACCAGCAGACTCAACAGCCAGGGAAATCCCATGTTTCAGGTCATGAGGCTATTGAAAAGAGGTTTGATAGCCTCTGCCTCCCGAGTCTCTCAAGGGTTTATAAAATCCTTGTAAGTTCCTAAATGATAAGAGAAATAGGGGCATCATTTTCACTGATGGAGTAACTCTGGGTGAGCTCCTAAATGGGCATTGGTCACCAGAAAGACCAAGCCAGGATTAGAAGGTTTTAATTCTGAGCTCCAACCCCCCTTCCACCCTCCACAGAAGGAGGAGGGACTGCAAGTGATGTTAATACTCGATCATGCCTGCACAAGAAAGCCTGCAGAGAATCCCAAGAGTATGGGCTTGGATGAGGCTCCAGGCTGGCAAACAGCGACGCGTGGAGATGGTGACAAGAGGCTCCGGGGCCAGGAGCTGCCCAGACTTCACCCTGCAGCTCTTTTCATCTGGCTGTTCATTCGTATCCTTTGGTATATCCCTGGGCTTCCCTGGTGGCTCAGCAGTAAAGAATCCACCTGCAGTGCAGGAGACACCAGTTTGATCCCTATGTCAGGAAGATTCCCTAGAAAAGGAAATGGCAACCCATTCCAGGATTCTTGCCTGAAAAATCCCATGGACCGAGGAGCCTGGTGGACTATAGTCCATGGGGTCACAAAGAGTGACCTGCATCACTGCATCTTACAATAAATGGATAAATGTAAATAAGTGCTTCCCTGAGTTCTGTGAGCTGCTCTAGCAAATTAACCAAACCCAGTTCTGTGAGCTGCTCTAGCAAATTAACCACTTGCAGTCCCTTCTCCTTCTGTGGAGGGTGGAAGAGGGGTTGGAGCTGAGAATTAAAACCTTCTAATCCTGGCTTGGTCTTTCCGGTGACCAATGCCCATTTAGGAGCTCACCCAGAGTTACTCCATCAGTGAAAATGATGCCCCTATTTCTCTTATCATTTAGGAACTTACAAGGATTTTATAA
>SJYV01010729.1:51207-75976 GCA_006410875.1 Neotragus pygmaeus | reverse complement strand
TATACACATCTGGCCTTAAACATTTTTTTTCCCAAAAAGAAATAATAAAGTGTGGCCTGGAGGGGGCGTAACATGCTCTGGTTCCACCAGGTAAACTGAGTCACTAACTACACTTCAGTGCACTTTCTGTTTACTTCATTGGTTGTTACAAGAAAGTAATTTTACTGAGTCTTTTTTGAAATTTTTCTCCAAGATGATTTTTTTGTTAAGTGGCTGCGCAGTTGGATGAATCTATTATTTCTTTGTTCTCCCAAAGAGAGATCACTGAAGCTGCATTCAGTTTTATTTTCACTGCACTTTCCAACTTAATACATCTCTCCTTTGTTTCTTTGTCTGTGTGATTATACAGACTTTTAATTTCATCATTCGATGTTCATTTAAAGAAAGGGATTTATAATATATGATGAACCGTTTCTTTGATTTCGTTGTCTTGTGCTGCTCTGGGGGTCCGGAGTTGCATATATGAGGGTATGGTTGGCAGCGGATCACTTGAATGACAAGGAAGGTAGAGTCTGGGGAAGAAGAAAGATTTCTTTGGACCCAGAGGGCCCTTGGCCCCAGGGCTGTATTCCTCTGGCTGCCAGGCTTTGGGGAATGAGGAAGGATTTTTGCAAAAGTTGAAAAGTCATCCCGGCTCTGCAGCCTACACCTGTACCCTTTTACACACACACTCCCTTTGGTCTAGGCTGTTACTGCCTTCAAATGGTACTTTAAAGCTTTCATTGAACACTTCCAATTTCTGTGGTTGCTGTTGATGCCACTGCCCTTTCCTCCGCCATTCAGTCCCAAGTCATTCCCTTCCAGATCCGCACTGTTTAAAGCAACATTAGAGATTATTTTCTTTGGCTAAATCTCAAGTTAAGCCAAAGAGGAAAGACGTGTGTAGTCCCTACCTATCTCTGGCCTCCTCCCAGGGCCCCAGTCTCTGTGCGTGCATGAGAGAAACAGCCTCCCCGAAGCCGCGCTTTACCTGCCGAACGCAGGGCTGATGAAGGCCGGGTGCCGGAACACTGCGGCTCCGAGGAAAGTGCTTAGGCCCAGCGGCGCCCCGCTGGGCGGCAGGCTGGCCGAGCCCGGAGGCGGAGGTAGGCTCGGGAAGGCGGCGGCGGCGGCTGCAGCAGCGGCCGTCCAGGCCGAGTCGAGCGCGGGATGGTGCGGAGGGAAGGGGCTGGCGTCCAGGTAGGGGCTGAGCGGGTGGGTGGCCGAGAGCGGCCCTGGGAAGGGCAGACCCGGAGGATGGGTCTGTGCGCCCGCCTTCTCCCGCTTGCGCCACTTCGCCCGACGGTTCTGGAACCAGACCTGCAAAGCCGAGAGAGGCAGGGGTCGGTGCCGCTCCGGCCGGGTAGGCGCTCCGGGCGGTCCCCGCCTCTTCCCCCCGGTGCCGCGGGCCCTCCCTCCTTTCCACTTTTCCACTGCAGCCCTCGCCCACCTCGCCCCTCTATGGCCTCAGGCTGTTCAAGGACTCGTCTGGGACCAAAAGGGCAAAGAAAGAGGGCCTAACTTAAAGTCATCTGGAACTACCGGGCAAGTGAACCCTTCCCAGTGGACATTTTAACTAGCCTGGTTCCTTTCCAAATTTAAGAAATGGTTTGTTGTATTTAGAAGTGAGGAAACCAAGGTTTACATGTCTGCGCTGCCTTTTGCTTGCTGTGTGTCACGGAAACCTCTCTGAAAACCTCAGAGAAAAACTGAGAAAACCTCAGTTTTCTAATCTGTAAAATGGGGATAATACAACTTTACTCATAAGGCTGTGATGAGGAATGAGTCAAATAAGGCTTGTGGAAGCTGGCATTCAGTGATGACTCTTGGGAACAGACAGCCATCAAGAGAAGAATGCACAGCAGCTTTCTGTGGCAAATCAGCTCTTTTCACCTATTTCGGGTTTTCCCAAGAGGTGACAAAATCTTTGCTCTCCGTTCGTTGCAAAGGGAATCAGGGAGGTGGTTTAATCTTTCCAGAAATATTTACTGAACACCTATGAGCACTACCCTATGTTTGGGGGCTTGAGGGGAGCTGGGACTGAGGGAAGAAATACCTATGATAATTAGCAAACAGGCAAATAGCTTAGGAGGCAGCTGTAATGAAGTGTGGGGTACACAGCCTGCTATCTGCAGGGGCTCCATGCAGGGCCAGGTTGTACCAAGGAAGGCAGTGACTGCATGGATCAGGTCTCCAGTGATACTTGGACACAGAAACCAGAGTGTGGGATACCTGGAGACTGGGCACATCTTCATAGCTAATCGGTCCTTTATTTCTTCTGGGGATGTGGTTTAAGTAGGTTATTTAAGTAAGATAGTTGTAGGTTGGGGGCAGGTTTTCAGCACAAGGTATCTTCCTAATTGTTAATAGAAAGCAGTTTTAGTAGAGACCTTTACCTGAAATGTGGCAGTTACCATGGTCTAAAAATAACTTTTAGGAGCATGAAATTATTTTTATGTGACCTGCTCATCACACCCACAGCTGAGAAGATATGCTCCTCTCCCTTGAAGGCATTAGTATTTTTAGGGCTTAGTTTATGCCTGCACACAAGTCTAAAAATTCAGAATGAACTCTGGGGCTATACAGAGTTATATTAAAATACAATGTAAATGATCCCACAGGTATATGTTTTTTAAAATTTTAAGACATCTATGCCTTTCAGATATACACACTGGGGTTGTCGTTAGTAGCACTGGTATCTAGGTTTGGTTTGACTTCTAGATAGCCACCTAACACAAGAAAAATTGAGAATCCAAGTTAGTTGATTACTTAAAATTCTGCCAAAAGGGGGCCCATCCATAACATTTCACAGCCCTCAAATANTGGGACCAAAAGGGCAAAGAAAGAGGGCCTAACTTAAAGTCATCTGGAACTACCGGGCAAGTGAACCCTTCCCAGTGGACATTTTAACTAGCCTGGTTCCTTTCCAAATTTAAGAAATGGTTTGTTGTATTTAGAAGTGAGGAAACCAAGGTTTACATGTCTGCGCTGCCTTTTGCTTGCTGTGTGTCACGGAAACCTCTCTGAAAACCTCAGAGAAAAACTGAGAAAACCTCAGTTTTCTAATCTGTAAAATGGGGATAATACAACTTTACTCATAAGGCTGTGATGAGGAATGAGTCAAATAAGGCTTGTGGAAGCTGGCATTCAGTGATGACTCTTGGGAACAGACAGCCATCAAGAGAAGAATGCACAGCAGCTTTCTGTGGCAAATCAGCTCTTTTCACCTATTTCGGGTTTTCCCAAGAGGTGACAAAATCTTTGCTCTCCGTTCGTTGCAAAGGGAATCAGGGAGGTGGTTTAATCTTTCCAGAAATATTTACTGAACACCTATGAGCACTACCCTATGTTTGGGGGCTTGAGGGGAGCTGGGACTGAGGGAAGAAATACCTATGATAATTAGCAAACAGGCAAATAGCTTAGGAGGCAGCTGTAATGAAGTGTGGGGTACACAGCCTGCTATCTGCAGGGGCTCCATGCAGGGCCAGGTTGTACCAAGGAAGGCAGTGACTGCATGGATCAGGTCTCCAGTGATACTTGGACACAGAAACCAGAGTGTGGGATACCTGGAGACTGGGCACATCTTCATAGCTAATCGGTCCTTTATTTCTTCTGGGGATGTGGTTTAAGTAGGTTATTTAAGTAAGATAGTTGTAGGTTGGGGGCAGGTTTTCAGCACAAGGTATCTTCCTAATTGTTAATAGAAAGCAGTTTTAGTAGAGACCTTTACCTGAAATGTGGCAGTTACCATGGTCTAAAAATAACTTTTAGGAGCATGAAATTATTTTTATGTGACCTGCTCATCACACCCACAGCTGAGAAGATATGCTCCTCTCCCTTGAAGGCATTAGTATTTTTAGGGCTTAGTTTATGCCTGCACACAAGTCTAAAAATTCAGAATGAACTCTGGGGCTATACAGAGTTATATTAAAATACAATGTAAATGATCCCACAGGTATATGTTTTTTAAAATTTTAAGACATCTATGCCTTTCAGATATACACACTGGGGTTGTCGTTAGTAGCACTGGTATCTAGGTTTGGTTTGACTTCTAGATAGCCACCTAACACAAGAAAAATTGAGAATCCAAGTTAGTTGATTACTTAAAATTCTGCCAAAAGGGGGCCCATCCATAACATTTCACAGCCCTCAAATAATCTATTAGAGAATTGCAGAAACATTCCAGTGTGGAAATTCAGAGACTTGAAAAAATAAGACTAGATGGGACCAGGCTGGGTGGGCAGCTTTTGTGTATCCAAATCTGTCTAGACAAGAATACACGCCACTCCTCGATGGCAGTGAAAGGAGTAAAGGGCGGGGGGACAGTGGAGGCAGAATGCCCTCAAAGAACATGGAAACCTTCTAGAGACAGATCGGCTCTCGGCTCAACTGCAATTATCAAGATGTCCCCCTGCAATTCCTCATTATTGAATTAATACCTCTGAGGCCCCCCAAAGGTAAACGAAAGGACTCTAATAATTCATATTCACTTAATTACATCTTCTCCAGTGAATAGGGAGAGAGGAGAAGGGGAGGGGGCGCTCTCTTTCTTTTTAAAAGTTATTTAACTTTCCCACGACTCGTTCCCCTGAGCAGAAAATGCAGAGTTGCTGTCACATCTCTGTTTGACAATGGAGAAATGTGTCAACAGAAAGGAGGGGACAGGCCTCATCATTAGCCCTCTAATGCAAGAAGCTGTTGTGTATTAAATGAGCCATATGGAATTTATTGTGCTTTATCAGCGCTTGATTTTGACTGTAAAGTGATTCACTCAGCTCCTAACTCAGGGACATCTGTTTTCTGTTGGCCATCGGGGCTGCCCAGTGTTGATCGTCTCTTTGGTTATGGGGCCTGGGTTCGGAAATGCACTCTGGTATGGGGCTGCAAACACCTTTAATAGCATTGCACTCACTCCCTATTAGATCAATGTGGGCTCATTGCTATAAAAAATGGGAAATCAAATAGCATTAGCCAGCTCCTTGTGCGGGCGGAGGGGAAATCAAACAGCATTTTGCCTTCAAATGGCCCTGTTTGTTCTAGCACTAAGTGGGCTTTTATGAAGCCCGATTGGAGACTTAATCGCAGCCAAATACCTGCTTGGAGCTGAGCGGATTTGTCTAACAACCAAATCCATGCTCCATCCCATTATTTCAACCAAGAGAAGTCAGTTCGCAGATTGTTTCCTACAGGCGCTGTGGACCAAGGGGGCTTCTGAACTGCAGTCTCGGGGACCCTGAAACCCCTCTTCTGATCCTGGACTCCTCCCACAAGGCTCCCAAACCTAGAAACCTTCCCCTTCCATCTCCCAGATCTTCATATTTTAATATAATTTTGTGCAGGAGTGTTTAGGCTTATCCTGATTCTGCTTCTCTTCATTTTATGAAGGGGGTCTCTCAAGAAGCCCCTAATCCATCAGCCCCTCTCTCTTCCACTCTTTCCCCAGCCCACTGCCCCTCCTTTCCTCCCTCTCTGCAGTGTGGCTCACCTGAACCCGGGCCTCAGTCAAGTCCAGCCTCATGGCCAGCTCCTCCCTATAAGAAAGCAACACACAGGCAGGAGGTCACTGCAGGCTCCAGCAACCGCCTGTCAGCCACCTTTCCTTTGCTGGCATCCTCTTCCATTAGGGTCTAACAGACACCTGGACATCACCACCCCTTCAACACTGGAGTGTCTTCTATTTGACTGCAAACGTGAAAACACAATACACTCCCAGATACAGGATGTTGTCTATTCTATTGCATCATATTATATTCAAGAGTGACAGTGGTGACTTCTTGACTGTACAAGTCTCGGATTTTCTCTCACT
This sequence comes from Neotragus pygmaeus, assembly GCA_006410875.1. Taxonomy (NCBI): domain Eukaryota; kingdom Metazoa; phylum Chordata; class Mammalia; order Artiodactyla; family Bovidae; genus Neotragus; species Neotragus pygmaeus. The sequence continues at coordinate 70,191 of SJYV01010729.1, read as the reverse complement.
CTTAAGCCAGAGTTAGATAAGACAGACACACACATACACACACACACACACACACACACACACACACACACACACACACACAGTGCTTNCGGTGACCCCCAGAGCGCCGAAGCTCCGGGAGCAGTGGCCGGACCCGGCGCCCGCCAGAGGGCGCGGCGGGAGGCGGCCGGCGCGGCGCGGGGCAGAGTCACCGACCCGCCCTGCGGAAGGGCCGCCGCCGCGAGAGTCGAGGCCGAAAAGCCGGCGGGAGGAGAGCTTGCGCATCCGCTCAGACGCAAGTGCACCGAAAGTCAGCCGAGGCGGTTTTCCTCTGGGGATTCCATGAGACGATCCCAGAGAGGTTTCTTTGCGTGGGAAATCGTGGGTGCCTCACATCCGCCTGACATGTGTCGTGTGCCTCTGAACTTCACATGCCTTCCCGTGTTCACACTTGGTGGCCCTTAGCACGGTGGCCCTTAGCACGGTTCCTGGCACCCGGGAGCAGCTTAGGACATCTTTCCTGAGCCTGGGAACTGCTGTGGGAGTGGAGAAGGTATTTTACTGGGGCAAATGCCTTTCGGCTGCTTTATTCTCCTGGGGGCGGGCCCCTTTTTGATCGAGGCCTCATTCTCTTTCTTCAGTCCTCACTTGAGTACCTTTGGGGCCATGTCAGTGTTTATTACTCTCCCAGCCTAAGGTTTGCAAGGAACTAACAGGAAATTAAAACCAATGTATTTTGCTCAGAGAATCTCAGAAAGGTTGGAGAGAAGAGATTGAAACCCACAGTTCAAGTAAAATTTAGACCTAGGAAAGATTTTTACTTATTTCTTTTCATGGATAATGGAGAGTTGGCATTATNCGGGCCCCTTTTTGATCGAGGCCTCATTCTCTTTCTTCAGTCCTCACTTGAGTACCTTTGGGGCCATGTCAGTGTTTATTACTCTCCCAGCCTAAGGTTTGCAAGGAACTAACAGGAAATTAAAACCAATGTATTTTGCTCAGAGAATCTCAGAAAGGTTGGAGAGAAGAGATTGAAACCCACAGTTCAAGTAAAATTTAGACCTAGGAAAGATTTTTACTTATTTCTTTTCATGGATAATGGAGAGTTGGCATTATCTGTCACTGTATAGTCTCCCTAATAAATAGCTTCAAGTCTATAATCTAACAGGTGTAACATTTCCCTTTTCTGAGAAAGGAAGAGACCACCAACACTATCTTTTAAATAGTACAAATAGAAAATGCGGTTGTTGACAATTTCCACACTGGAGAATCAATCACAGGCCAGCTCCCTCCTTATTTGCTTTCTGTTACAGGCCTGGCTTTAGGAGTAGGGTGGTGTGTACCCCACACTGAGAGTTGTAAGCAAACACTAAGCAAAAAATATCCAGAAAGGGCTTTTTACTCTTTGCCAACTGCAAAAGGGGCTGATCCTTAAAGAGAATGCCAGACCTTTCTTTCACTCACTTCGCTTTATCCCCTCCAGAAATATGGCCCACTTAGGTATTAGGTGTCACACAGTGGAGAGAAAAAAGTGAGAGGAGAAAGTTGTTCAAAGATGCTCATGTCTCTGTGAGGTGTCGCTTGTTGTGGGTACATGTTGAGTCATTGTTTTCCTCCCCAGATGGGCCTTGATTTTGGAGGATTCATCGGCATTTGTTTGTCTACAGGCACCTTTCCCACAACTTTCAGCACCTTTCAAAGCATCCCATCTTCAGGGTTAGCTCCCCCTGCAAAGAACGCAGAAAGATCTCACCTGGAAATGTTTTGTGAGAGACAGGAAGGGAAACTGGCCCAGGAAATTCCACCCATCTTCATCATGGACCAACCTTTGTCTGGTTCTCATGTTCCTCTTCTCTTCTCAACTTTTGGGGTTGAAGCATTTTGATGTTATTTATATAAAGGAAACAACACCGGAGTAACCTTTTTATTGCATTCACTAAAGGGAGATTGAACTATAACTTTGAAAATTGTGACATTCCAATGAGAGCTATATTAAACTGCTTAACAACATTTTGAAGGCATCATTGGTATTGTCTGTAGTGTAAGTGAAACAAAGGTTTTCACAGCACATCGGGTTTAATACTAAAAAGCTCATATTTAAGACTTTAGCTATTAAATAGAAGGGAGGAGAAAGGGAGATGGTGAAGTAGCACATGGAGGAGAGAAGAAGGTCCTGAGAAGAACAGCCGACACATAGTGAGTGCTCAATATGTGCGAGACAGTGTCCTAAGAACTTTTCACACGTTAGGATTGATTAATCCTAACGACAGCTCCTGGAGGGTGTTTCTGTTATAATCTCTTTCTGTTACAGATGAGGAAATTGAGGTACAGAGAGAGTGACCAGCTGGTCCTTGCTTTCCCGCTGAAAGGCCTGCAGATTCTTCATTCCTGGGCAAAGTAGGATGGTTGGTTGCCCCAGGCACTGGAGGGAGGCGTCTGTCCAAGGTCACGGAGCTGGAGCCAGGATGTGAGTCCGAGCAGTCAGACTCCATTCACAGCCCTTACCTTTGTGAATCCTGCCCATTTTACAGATGAGTAACTTGAGCGTCAGAGAGGCGTGAACTGACCTGTACACAGTTAAACAGCTTGCTGGGGGGGTATGCAGGAGATGATACCTGAGGACTTGTGAATCACATCTGTTCTCTGCTCTTCACTACCTTCTATAAAGAGTTTTTGTAGAAAAGCAGGTAGCTTTGAAAAATATTAAAGATAGAAATGAGACCCAGACAAGAGACTATTCAAGGAAAAGATGTACATCAGATTCAGACACCTAGATCATCACTCCCTGGCAGTATTAGAACACATAAGAAAAGGAGGTCTCTATTGTAAACACAATTTATAATGAAGGACAATTTAAAAATTGCAATAAACACACAAAGAAAATAATTACATGGAACACGGGGCCATCAGGCAGGGAACATTTGAACTTGCTAAAGCATTTGGTGTATGGTTCCCATCCCGTAATTGCTCAATCATGATGATGAGGGTTCCACCTCACACCAGTGTCAACTGGCAATCCACCACCCCCATCCTCCCAACCCTCGCCAGCATTCAGTGTTTCCAAACAGCTTTGAGTGGGCCCTTTGGACAAAACTTTGAGAACCAATTAGACTCTGTGCCTGTAGTTTGTAAGCAGCTTGCGGAGCTGGGCATTGGCCAGGAAAGAATGCTGGCTCTCTCGGAACACAACACATTGTAAAAATGCAGCTTGACATCAATAAAAATAATCACTATTTGATGTATTTGTTATAATTATAGGTCATTGCTCGGCGAGGCTTTGCAGTTAGCAAAGTTGTGATTTGGCCTCTGCCCCACTCGTGGGGGAGACAGCAAGGCCTCGGCACCTCTCAGAGTCCTGGCGGGCGTCCTGAATGCCATAAGCTTACGCACAACTTCAGTGAAGAAAACATTTTGGAAATGACGAGAAAACTGTGAGGGAGTTGCCACCATAAACAGCAAATGTGCTAAAGAGTGGAGACTTATGCAGAGCTAAAAGAGGGCAGGTGGAGTGCATTCTCAGTTTGTTCGATGTGAAGAAAAACATTGGGCTGACTCCATTCTGGCTGTGCAGGGCTCAGCGTGCCTTGCTGATTGTTGCTGTTTTATTTCACACAAGCACCCGGGGCTGTGTGAGGATCAGGGCTTGAAGAGCCAAAAGACTCAGAGAAAAAAGGTGAACAGCTGTGGTTCTTGTCAAATACAAAGCCTTAATCATTGTTTCATCCTTCCCTCATATTGGACATTTGTTATTTTAATTGTTTTTGCTTTTATTAATACAAATAACATTATAATGAAACCTTCTGAGCACCTAACTATCTTCTTGCATTATTTCCTTTAACTAATTTCCTGTGAATGGGATCACTGATCAAACAGTGTGAATATTTTAATGTCTGTTTCAAAACATTGCCAAAATTTTCTCTAACTAGTTAAACCAATTTACTCCACCAGTAGCAGTATACAAATGTATTAATTTTACTGCAGCCTCGCCAGCATTATGTATTACAGCTTTTTTTCCCCTCTCAAAACTTTTTTACTTAAATAGCTATATACTTGAATCTAGTTTCAACTGCGGAGAAGGCAATGGCAACCCACTCCAGTACTCTTGCCTGGAAAATCCCATGGATGGAGGAACCTGGTAGGCTGCAGTCCATGGGGTCGCTAAGAGTCGGACACGACTGAGCGACTGAGCGACTGAGCGACTTCACTTTCCACTTTCATGCGTTGGAGAAGGAAATGGCAACCCACTCCAGTGTTCTTGCCTGGAGAATCCCAGGGACGGGGGAGCCTTGGGGGCTGCCGTCCATGGGGTCGCACAGAGTCGGACACGACTGAAGCAACTTAGCAGCAGCAGCAGTTCCAACTGCAGGCTGGTAATATTCCTCCCTAGCCCCAGCAGTTCTATCTCTAGCTCTTCTGAGTAATTTGAACTACCGGTAAGTGTCAAGGATAAATGAGAAGAAAGGTCGTCCTGAGGCAATGTGCATCTACCAAGGGTGGGAGGGTTTCTGAGGACATCTGGGGAACAGAATGTACAGTGAGGAAGAACTTAGGCTCTGGAATCAGGGAGACCTGTCTTGGATCTCATTCCTTCTGCTTTCTGGCTGTGTGACCTTGGCCAACCTAATTAACCTCTCAAGACTCAGTTTCCTTACACAAAAAGCAGGAATGATAAAAGAACCTGCAGCATAGTGATACATTGCAGATGCTAGATAGCCGTAATGTAGATGCAGATGTAGATGCAATGTAGATAGCAGATGCAGATGCTAGCTGATTTTGTGTGCTATACAGATCCTGAAGTGCATATTATTTAACATATATTCTTGAATACTCAAACAATTATTTTTATGAACTATTGACTTGAGATTAGAATTGCTCCCTTAAAAGATACATACAAATTAAACTTTATAGATATGGGGAAAAATGCTCTTTAAAAAGATCATTCCTCTTCATACTCCCTCAAATAGCATTGATAACACTGGGTATTTTAATCTTTTAAAATATTATTAGTTTGATGAACAAAATCTATAGCTTATTATAGGTTTTATGAACATTTCTTTCATTATTAGTGAGGCCAAGTCTTTTTTCATGTGACCACCGGCCAGTTGTATTTCCTCTCCTGCGAACTGTCTTGTTTTGGATTGCTTGTTAATGTTAGGCACAGATTATTTTACCAACAGTTAGTGTTTTAAATGCTTACTAGGACTTTATGAAGAGCTGGCTTGAGGCTCATTTAAGATTATCATTGGTCTTACTTTTTTGTTTTGTTTGTTTTCACAGTGTGGCTTGTGGAATCTTAGTTTTCCAACCAGGGATGGAACCCAGGACCCCTGCAGTAGAGCACGAAGTCTTAGTACCTGGAGCACCAAGGAAGTCCCTTATTGACTTTACTCTGATTTCCTTTAGCTGCTAAGTATGATGACCAGTGTTTCTTTTCATGAGTTTTATATAGCAGTGGTCTTCTCTTAGTTTGTTAGATGATTTGTCTTGTCTTGAAGGGACACGAGACAAAGGCTGCTAATCCAGATATCCATTCTTCTGGTGTTTTAGGCCACGCCATCAGAGAGAGATCACATGGAGAGGAGAGGCCATGAGATGGTGATGAGTGAGGGGTCCCAGCAATCTTAGTTGACTGCCATTGTGTGCAGCCAGCAGCAGAACTGCCTAGCTGAGCCCATTCCACCCACAGACTCATGAGAGAGAACAAAATGATTATTGTTATTTTTACTTATTTTTTGGTGGTTTTTATTTTAAGATACTAAGTTTTAGGGCAGTTTACTAGGGAGGGAAAACACTCCATTTGTCCTTTAGTAACCAAACACTGATTTTTACCTTCATACATTGTAGTGCAGCTGAAAGACCATGTTTCTTGGCCTCTCTTTCAGGGAAGAGCAGCCAGTTTGACTAAATTCTGGATGAGGACATGTTGAGTGGTGTTTCTAGGAAGTCACCTGAAAAGAAAGAGGGCACACCTTTTTCTCTGCTCCTCAAACTTGCTGCCCAGACAGATGTGATGGCTGGAGCTCTAGCGGCCAATGAGAAGGGGAAGGGAACCATTCTGGGGCTTGGTTTAGGAGTTGCATACATTGCTTCTTCTTATATCTCAATGCTCAGAACTTAGACATATCATCACACTTAGTTGCAAGGAAGGATTGGAACTATAATATTTATTCTGTACAGCTATGTGCCTGGCTAAAACTAGAGAGTTCTAGTATTATAGGTCGAAAGTAAAAGTGAAAGTGAAGTCATTCTGTCGTATTCGACTCTGTGACCCCATGGTATGTAGCCTGTCAGGCTCCTCCATCCATGGGATTTTCCAAGGAAGAATACTGGAGTGAGTTGCATTTCCTTCCCTAGTGGCTCAGATGCTAAAGCATCTGCCTACAATGTGGGAGACCTGGGTTCGATCCTTGGGTTGGGAAGATCCTCTGGAGAAGGAAATGGCAACCCACTCCAGTACTCTTGCTTGGAAAATCCCATGGAGGGAGAAGCCTGGTAGGCTATGGTCCATGGGGTTGCAAAGAGTTGGACACGACTAAATGACTTCACTTCCCTTCACTTCTCTAGGGGATCATCCCAACCCAGGGATCAAACTCGGGTGTCCCGCGCATTGAAGACAGATTCTTTACCGTCTGAGCCACCAGGGAATCCCCAAAGGGCTAATATTTCCAAAGCACATAGTCCGGTGATGTCAGTTTACACTGTGTTGCTCAGCACGAATAGTCCAAAGGACCTGCGGAACTCAAGTGGGTGGCAAGGTTTCTGACAGGAAGGGCCCTCAGGACACCAGCGTGTCAGGAGGACGGTAGCTGAAAGGGCTGCTGCTTCTTCCAAATACGCTTGGTGTCAAAGGCATGAAGGGCCCTGGCTCTAAAGCATGTGAGGCCGCTGTGGTGGCTAAAAGCTAGTGCAGAGCTCTGGGCAGGAGCATTTCTAGAATGGCTCGTGGTCCCCCAGCACACAGAGAGGCTGGGGGCTCAAATGACCCGAGGAGCCCACGTGAAGTCGGGTTGGAGACCGGAAGCCCCTCCGGGACACCAGGGTGCTGTGGAAGAACAGTCAGCAAAAGGCATTTGTCTTCCACAACACCCTGGAGGCCTAAGAGTGGAAGGTGCTTAGTTTTCCCATCTGCCGCAAGCTGGGGTCCTGAAGGATCTGTGGATTTTAGGCAGCCGGAAGGGAATTGGATGGACCTGCAAGAGGGAAGGACGGTGGCCGAGAAGGTTCCCACCTCCTCAGCGTACGAGCATGTTGTCAGTAGGAAGAGCTCTCGGTTCCACTCTGAGGCAGGCCTGTAAGGTGGCCAGAAGGCAGTATGTGTCCTCAGCATGTTTGCCGGCCAAAGCCTGGTTAGCCCTCTTAGCGCTTGTCTTATGCACTTGGGCTGTCTGGGGGGAAAATGAACAGCAGAACTCTAGTGGATGGTCCTGCCTGTGACCGCGACAGCCCTTTCAATCCGTGCAGAGAAGGGTGGTAGCCGAGAGGTTTCTCACTTCCACAAAGCACAAGTGGCCCGAGGCCAGAAGAACTCTGGGCTCCCCACGGACCCAGAGCCGTAAAATGGCTATAAGGGCCTTGCTTTTCCACAGCACACAAGCCAGCCTGAGGCCAGTGGGTCCTCTCCCCCAGCATGCAGCGGTTAATATCACACTGCCCGATCTCAGCCACCCATCCTTGTCGGTGAGTGTCTCCTCTGAGCTGCACGTTCTGGGCTCTCAACCTAAAATAAGGTGTCAAATTTAGGTATCCAAACGTCTAGGCAGAGAATGTCCAGGTCGATTTTTTTTTTTTTAAGCCTCGAGGGCTTGTCAAAAGGGACGAATGTTTCCTTGTTAAAGTGTGTTCTCCGTTTTTCCTCCGTACACTGTGGCTCAAAGTAAATAAGACAAAATTGGTCTTTAGCTTCAGAGATACTGCAATCTGTTGCTGAGACACGAAATGGTGACTACACATATAACTAATTAGTTTACTCACTGTATGTATTGTCTGAGACAAGTACTTTGTGGTGTGAACATAAACCGCAGGGGGGCCTGACCACAGTATTGTGAGGGTCAGTGCAGACTTTCTAGATGAAGTGAGAGACTTGAGACCTAGCAGGAGCTGTCAGCCACGTTATCTCCATCAGTGGTGCTTAACCTTTAGTGTGCGTCACTAAACCCAGGGCGAATGAGAAACACCGGGGGCTGGGCCTTACTCCAGGGTTATGCTCATCTCCCAGACAGTGAAGAGGGTAGAGGTGGATAGTAAGTGTGGGTAGAGAGAAGAGTTAGTCAGAGGGCCTTGCAGTGGGAAAGAATGCTGCATCTTAAAAAACGAAGGAGAAAGCCAATGAAGTTGTAGAGGACAATGTTCAGGGTAAATGGTACTGAAAGAATTTAGAGGGTCAGCCCTTAAGGGATTTGGAGGTTCTCGTTAAGGATGCAAGATAATGGGAAGCCATTGAGAAATTTTAATCAGGGTAATGGACTGGGAGGGTGCAGAGTATACATGTGGGAAGACCCATTAGGAAATGACTGCACAGTTTAGGATGGAAATGATAGTGGTATGATCCAAGGTGGCTAAAGTGAAGGTGGAAGCATTAGAAACATACTTTGGAAGTAAGTCAATAGAACGTCATGATTATTGAATGTAGAGTTTGAAGGATATAGTGGTGTCTTATATGTCTCAGAGGTCTACCTTGAAATATTTTTTCCTGAGATAAACCACACTGGTGGTCAGAATTGGGAGAAAGAGCAGTTTTGGAGATGCTGCATATGAGATGCCCTTGTTTGTATCATTCAGTTGGAGATGTTGGGCAGGCCACTGGATGCGTGGCCCTGGACCACAGAGGACATATATGTTTAAGGGTAAACACAGAGGACATGTGATGTGTATGTCTGGACCTTAGTGGACACACAGATGTGTGGTCTGGGCCTCAGGACACTCAGGCATGTGGAGCTGGGCATCAGAAAATGTCCAAATGAATATTGTTAGTGTGCAGAGAGATGATCCCTGAAGCTGTCGTAGGTGTATGGAACCAAGATTGCAAACTCCAGTGCCTAGAGAGCCAGACAGGTAACACATGATGATGTAAGGCAGATGCATATTTTGAGTCAGTGACTGGGACTGTCTACTCTAGCTGTATATTGCTATATGATAATTACATAGATTTTCAGTTGAGACCAGGAATCTGGATTCTACCACAAAATGTCTTTGTTTTAAATGCTGGCTCTATTTAAAAAGTTGATCAGGGCCACATAAAACACATGCATTGAAAGTGGTTCACCTCTGTCATTTGAAGGGAAGAGTTTCTCCCACCAAGCTGTGAGCAATCCTGTTGAACGCAGAAGTTCAAGAGTCTGGTAGAGAAGGATGTGCAGTGACCAGAGGGGTTGAACTAGGAGGGCATGATGTCTGGAAAGCCAAGGCAGGAGGACATGGAATCTTCAGTGTTCCATGGTGACCTAGGTCCTGGTGCCTGTAGGATGGATGTAAAGAAACTACTAGTGAGATATGATTTAGGAAGTGCCCATAGTGGAAAACATTTGTGTGGCAATGCATTTCTCTTTAATCTAAAAGACAGAGCTTCAAGACTTTAACAACTTGTCTGAATTCACCATCCTGAGTAAAGGCTCATAAACACCATCCTGAGTCCCTTTCGTTCTACTGTCCAAACCTCACTGACTTTATAACTTAAAAAGTCTTGTTTTAATCTAATGAACAGATCTTGTTTTAGTCTGTGGATCTTGATTTGATCCAGAGAGATAAGAAATTCAGTTCTTGTAAAAAAAAAAAAAAGTCATAAAAAACTGTAGGGTTTGTTTCCAAGTCCTCCTTTTGCTAGCAAAGTAAGCTTGCGTAGAAACAGAACAACAAGCTAAAAGATGTATCAAAGAGTGTCAGATCTCAGTTCTAGGTTCAGTTCTAGAGTGTCAGATCTAGGTTTCTATTACGGCTTACTAGAAATAGCACCTCTAGGATAGGAGGCACATCAATGATCTGTGTCTTAGCTGCTCACACTATAGGGGTCTGGCATGGACCCAGAAGAATAAAAAAATCAAAGTACTTGAAAGTGATTTTTAAATGTTAGTGTCAATATGAAATGTTGATACAAAGTATCAGTATAGTGTTGCAGAAGCACCTTTGTGAGGCCAAACAAACTGAAGTGTCAGAGTCCAGAGCAGAGAAAGATTGATTGCAGGGCTGAGCAAGAAGAACAGGAGGCTGGTGCTCAAGAACCTGAACTCTTATGGTTTTCAGGGAGAAGTTTTCAAAGGCAAAATTTAGGGTGAGGGCTGAAGAGCCTGTGACTTTGTTCTCATTGGTGGGTGATGAGGTAATAGGGCGGTGCTGCAGGACTCCTGTGCTCAGCCTGAAGTTACCATCCCCTAGCTGGGTGGGGCCTTGGTTCCAGCAGGAAAACTCCCATATTGGCGAGTGTGTTCCTCCAGGAGGAGCCAGGACGGTGCCCCATCTTGCTGCTCCACTGTTTCTTGGCTGGCTCCTCCCTTGTCTCCACATCCTCTCCTGTCCCCGATTAGAAACTGTTTGAGGCTGTCCTTTGGAACGCAGGGAAGGTCTTGGAGGCTGAAGTCTTTTTCCTACAAACAAGAGAAGGGGGACATGGAAAGGCTTTTGTATCCCCCAGGGTCCTGCTCAGTTTCAATACTATGGTTTATCAATGTGAAATTGAACTTCTGCTTTAGAAATTGAGAAGGACCCTCAGTATAGACATCCATGAATTATGTTACTCAATACTTGCTTACATATGCTACTGATGGGAAATAGCTTAAATGGACTATATAATTTATCATCCAAGCCAGGACACTTTGAATTGTGAAAAGAGGTGCAGTTAATAGTTCTCCAGGACAACAGGCAGAAGCTAGCAGTGGGATTCATGATCACCCCAGGCATGTGTAAAATGTCCCTGGGTATATCATTGGTTTGTCACCTGGTGTGGTAACATCAGATCGGTGTATGCCAAATGCTTCCTTTTCCCCTTAAAAACTCATTCACTTGGATATGCTATAAGGACACCTCAGTTTCACAAACCGGAGTCCTGAGCTAAGAAAAAGGACAGAGAATATTAAGCACAAAATTTCTAAAAGGCATTTAGAAATTCAACTGAGGGATTTGCTTCCGTCTAGCATTTTTAACCTTAATGAGGTAGTTCAGTTTTTAACTCTTAGACAATACTGTGCTGGGTGAAGAGAAGAATTGGATGAGTCTTGACTGAGAGGAAAGAAAAATATTACATAATGGAATTAGCACGCTCAAGATGGTAGGTTCAGTAGCGTCATATCTCAGGCAAACTGATGTACAATGCATTTATATCCTCATGCAAGTAGATGAGATACAATGGTATGCACAGAATCTGAATGTTTTAAATGATTCATTTGGAGCCTGGCTCCAGCCCTGACTAGCCCCTTTAGGCCCCAGTGATCTGGGGTTTGGAACGTGGAATTAACAGGACAAGAATCTGCATATGTTTTCACTCTGTGAGTTTTCATCTTCTAAGTTTGGGTGGGTTTCATACCTTTGTTAGAAGTCTTGCTGGAATGTGACTGAATCCCGGTGGCAGCTCGTGTACTAGGCGAAGACACTGCTAAAGAGGGACATTTCTCCGTAATCAGGTAAGTAGGCAAGCTGGCCTTTGTTCTCCGCAGAGTCTGAAGTGCTCTCGGCTCTGCAGCATCGCTCATGAAAAGCCGCCCATCTGAAGGGACAAAGAGATCTTTATTTCTCTTCCACAGTGCACAGAGAAAAGGTAGAAAGAGAACTGGAGTGTGGATTTATTTCTCTGGGAGTCTGTGCGCTCCGTTTGAGCAAAGGAAATGCTAATGGAAGTTAGGTTCCCGCTTGGTTTCCTGTCTCACGTTGTTGTAGTTGTTATATTAAATTATGACTTTGTGATGGGTCTGGGTGTGAAAGTGCAGCCTCCCTTTCAGTGACCTGGGAGGGAGGAGGGGTCCGTGCTCCCCTCCCCCAGCTAGAAAGAATGCCCCTCTGGCTAGAAGGAATGTGCCCTGAACCAGCTGGGCCAGGGGTTCCTCAATTTGAAAATCCACACTTAGAGAGAGATCACTGAGGACAGAACACTGTGATTAAAGCGTTCAGCCTTTGAGTTGGTGGAAAGAAAGTTGCCATCTAAATATTTATTTTCAGGACCACAGTTCTCCGTTGTTCTGTATGTAGGAGTGACCCTGCTGAAGTCAGTGGGAATATCTTGAGCACATTCAGGTAATAACTTTGGGATTGGCAAAATATTGATAGTATTGGTTAGAGGCACCATCACCGTTTTATGTCAGTTTATTAAGCAAATAACACTAATTTTTGTTTCATTCTGGTATTTCGAAAGTTTTTCTAACTACTCTGAGATCATGATGATGGCTGTAGTCAGAGCAGTAGCATTTTTCGGTTGCTTTGTTATGGGTCCTTCCTGCATGGTGGTGGTTACACCAAATGGTGGAGAACTGTTCGCTACTACTTGTCCAATTTGAAATTGACTTAAAGGCTCTAAATTCATACTGGGAAAAACAAAATGCGTTGGAACTCCTTTGTTCACTTTGACGAGCGCAATTTTGTGTTAGTCTTTTGGTCTGATTTTGACTTAATGTTTCACCTCAAATACCTGTAGCAATTGAAGGAAGCTCCTGGAACACTTGATCAAATAAAGATGAAGAACATCCATTGGCGAAGCCACATCTGAGGTGGGAAGTAGGGCAGGGCATCCCAGAGCCAGAGCTTCCTGTTCAGTGTTCAGTCATTCACGCCAGCATTTCCTGTACAGTGCTCAGTCGTTTGACAAGTGGGCATTGGACACATCCCTTAAATCGAACAGTTTCTAGCTTCTGGACATGCAAGAGTGAAACTTGGGAGAATCCTATTCAATGCAGGATTGTCAGTTAAAACGTGCCTCCTTCCTAACCCAGCCCTTGGTAGTGCTTTGGGGCTTTGAGCAGGGAGCAGCAGTTTAGGGGAAACACAGGAAGGTTTAAAGTCTTTTCTCCTACAGCTAGGATGTCTTTTTCTTTTGAATTTTAAGCACAGAATATTCAGCACAACACTAGCAAGAATCTAACTGGATTTTGAGCTGCTCGCATTTCTTCCAGATGGCGTTATCTTTGCTATTATGTGCATCAGGTTGGAGTTAACCTCGGCGGTGTTCAGTTCAGTTCCTGGGGCTTCCAGTTCCTCTTGCCTTCTTTGGAAACCATTTCCTGGTGCTCTAATTCTGTATCTTGCCAAGTAGCAAAAGCGTGGAGAAAAACCCCGGAAGTAGCCTGTGGTGAAGTTGCAAGTTTTTTGGCTCTTCTCCAGACACTCATGAGCTTCATTTGTGTTCACATGTAAGAAAAGCCAACCCAGATTTCCTAATAATGCTTTATTTAGTGCTTAAACTTTAATTGCAGGGTATAAGTGATGCCATTAGGAACCGATATCAATACTAATGCCACCTATATTATTATTTACTCGGCTGAAAACTAAGCTTGTTGAAATATATTTATTAACACCGCACCCTAGAACTACACATTTAAAGCTTCATTCTGTGGCTGTTCTTGAATGCTCAGTGTACTGCAGTGTTGGGGCTTCCGAGCTTGGGATAAATTCATAATGAAAATGGAGTGATGAAGTGTGTTAGGGGCTTTACTTCTCAGGTAACAAACACATGGCTTATTCAGAGGAGTAAGCACCCCTTGTGGGATTTTAGCCTCTTTAGCCAACAAAGAGTTAAATCCAGCATTTATGATGTATAAACTTTGCTCCTTAGCATTAAAATGTACCTTATTCATTCCTTAGATTTCTCTTTGAACCATGGCTATTGTTTGTCACTAACAGCTAGCTTTTGTGAAGTTAATAAATGTGCATAATAAGGACATAAAGGTATGGAGAAGTAATACTGTAATCCTTTTGTTTGGATAATCAGTCTAATGTATGCAAATTAAACCTTATTAGTACTAGGGTTTTGTGTCTGCTTATCAAAATGTGCCATTTTCATGAAAATTGGAAGTCCATTATATAAAGTTATTATTAACAATCATTTAGGAATTATATACGGTATGCAAATTAAAGTTGATTACAACTAATTAAGGGCTTTCTTTGTTATTTGACCTTGTCTGCTTTTTATGTAAATATGTTTCTTTTGGTCTGGCATATTTTTAGACTCAGAAAAGTATATTAAGACAAGTTACATTATGTATTTTTTAATATATCTTCGTGTTGCCATTGTCTGTGCCCCTCATTTTGCAGAGGCACACGATATGTAGAGCCACGCATCTTGCAGTTTGGGGATGGGCCTGTAGGTGAGTAGAATTCCAGAAATAGAAAGCGATCAAATTTCCCAGTCTCTTCAATAAAGTTTAATGGAATATGAGCACAAATCCAGTATAACATATAAACAGTCTTCATGCCAGAATGCCCTTCTTTTCCACTATTTATTGACTACAGTGAGTCTTGGGTTGCAGATTTCCAAGTGGAGCTAAGTAATAAATGATCATTACTCGATTACAAGGTGCCTCACAAAACCTACTTGTTATCTGTGAAAGCATTCAGCTAAAGATAAGTGACTTCACCACAGACGATATAACAGGTCCAGTACCAGTGGCCTTTAGGAAGAACAGTGTGCTCTCTGAAGAATTTTCTCAGAGGGCAAAGGGGGAACATTGGAAATAAGACTTTTTAGCATTCACTAGGTTATACTTTTCCTTCAGTGTAATCATTCTAGTTGTTTTCTATGAACAAAGAAGTTTGATACAGTGTCTGGAGCAGAGGATCCTGGACACAAGATTTAAGTGCATGATAGAAAAGACCTGTTAATAGTGTTTTGTTTGTCTTAAAGTATATGGGTAGGAAAAGGAGTGGGGCAGATAAGCAGCTCAAGTACCTAGATATGTAAAAGAGGCAAACTATTTAAGACTCTTTAAAAGACCAACTGAGAGCCAAATCACTGTTGAATTAATGCAAAATTTGAATATTTTGTTTTTTTGCTTTGAACACTAACAGTTTAATCTTTGAAAAATGTCATTTGAACTCTTATTGGGGTTCAAAGGGATTGAAAACATAGTTGAAGAATAATATACAAATAGAAAATTGTGTATGTCCTACATGTACAACTTATTAAGTTTTCACAAACTTGAGACTCTGATGTTATCAGGACCGAGATCAAGGAAAAATCATATCAATAGTACTCCTATAGCTCCCACCTTTTCCATAAATCAGGTGACAGTACATGTATGGATATGTTTCTGGCCTCTCTTGGGGAGAGTTGACATCTCTATAATCTTAATCTATGAACATGGTATGTCTTCTATAAAGGGAAGCTTTATGATTTGACAGCTACCCTGGAAAATACAGAAAACAAGAAGAAAGAGACTAAGTGCAAACATTTCTCTGGGATTTTAAAGGTCACTGCACAGAGGAATGTCCTGCTTCACCACATTATCTGGGAGAGATGTGGATCTACTGCTGGCCTTCATGCACTGGATAGAGCTTGCACATGGTACCCCTGTTCTCTAGCCGCCATACACTTTCATTATCCTTCTCATGGCAGCCGTTTGGCATCTTCCTCCTTTTCACAGGGCACTGGCCAGGATTCTTGCCCCTTTTGTTCTGCTGAGAGTTTTTCATAAAACACAGACCATGGTGCTGTGAGCAGCCTTCCACTTTAGGTGCATGGCTCTTAGTGAACGTTTTCTTTTCTGTTAAAGAGAAGCAAAAATTGTCCTTCTCAGTGTCAAAATGTGCCATGCTAAAATGTATAAACCATGACTCAGTTTTTATGCTTCTAAAGTCAAAGAGTTTCTTATAGTTCCAGGCTTTTTCTCCCCTCTCTGCACGATGTTGAACTTTGGGATTCCTGTTTCTACAGGGGAAAAAAAGCCCTCATTTGCATCATGGTTTAGTAGGTACAAACAGAAAAAACGATCTCATGATACTGGCCTCACAGATAATACAGGCTGTGTCTGAATTGTACCATAATAAAGGTGCTGCCATGGGCGCAGCTTTCCGCCTTCTAAGAAGATCCTTTGCTCTTGTAGGAGTTGCTGGGTGTGCCTGGAGAAGCTCCAAAAAGGTTAATAAGTGCCTGTGAAAGCAAGAGAGGGAAGATTGAAAGAGAACCCAGGAAATTCTCACAATGGTGCACGGAAAAGGAGGCAAATGCCAAATCGCTAGTCAGCCTTCAGAACAATGAAGAGTAACAGAAACACACAGAGCTGGGCGGGTGCCGCCCACCGCTGTCAGGTGACTGGCTGTGTAATCCCTACTTCCTTTCCCACGTGCTGACTGCTTCCCAGCCTGGGAATGGGAGAAAGGGACGTGGAACACTCCTTACCTGGTCCTGGGCGAATGGGGAGAATGGCTTGGGCTGACCAGGAACTGTTAAGAGCCCCAAAGAACAGGGTCCCTAAAGTCACCATTTTGCTTTAGAAGGTTTATTATTTTACATTTCTCAAAATAACATGGTAAAATTAGAGGCAACACAAACAAGATTCAAGCTATGTGAGTCTTTTAATTCAGGCAGAATTTAATGTGTAATTAAGATTAATTATACCATAATGGAATTGTAGACACATGATTATTGCATCATCTTCCTTGCAGACAGGCTTCTCAGATTGAGGAGCACGCTGAGAGGCAGAGCCGAAGGAATCTGACTGCATTTTGCAGGATGTTTTAGTTAACCAGGTCCTTGTGGAGGTTAATTTTTGCCAGTGCTCATTTAAGAAGTGTTTGAAAGTATGCCCACATGTAATGGCTTTAAAGAAAAAAAATCCTGCTTTTTAGTTTGTTTGGAGAAAATATCAGCCTTGAAATATCTCCATTAGAAGCTGAAAAGCATTGGTGTGGGCTGTTCTCAAGTTTAGGATATAAACTAAGTGCTGGTGTTTGTGAGATTTATGTGAGGTGTTTGGGCTGCGTGTGAAAGTAAGAGGAATTTACTTCTCATTTATAAATTCAAAATATGGGAGGGAATCTGGAAATGATTTAGAATAGGCCATTGTCTAANGCTGTTCTCAAGTTTAGGATATAAACTAAGTGCTGGTGTTTGTGAGATTTATGTGAGGTGTTTGGGCTGCGTGTGAAAGTAAGAGGAATTTACTTCTCATTTATAAATTCAAAATATGGGAGGGAATCTGGAAATGATTTAGAATAGGCCATTGTCTAAATCAGAGGGGAAGATGGGCTAAGCCTGCACTTGGAAGTTTTGAGTCTCTTAGAAAAAGAAATCCAGGGAAGGAAGTTCCATGATATACTATAGTATATTATTTAAATATGTAAAATATAAAACAAGTTTGAATCAATGATTCAGCTTGCATAATTAGACCTAGAAAGAATTTTCTTAGCTTCTCTTTCCTTGGCTGTGATTTCAACACAAAAATATTTCTCAACTATGAGTAAATTTTATTCCCTTTAATTGTGTAATTAATTACCTCTACGCTTTTATTATGGAGCTTTTCATATATATTCAGAGAAATATATATATATAAGAGAAAAAAGGACCGTTAGTGGACTGTAGTTTTATTTTTGTTATACGCTATCATGACATGAGTTATTTCTTGTTGTTCAGTCGCTCAGTCATGTCCGACTCTTTGCGACCCCATGGACTGCAGCACGCCATGCTTCCCTGTCCTTCACCATCTCCTGGAGCTTGCTCAAACTCATGTCCACTGAGTTGGTGATGTCATCCAACCATCCATCCTCTGCTGCCCCCTTCTCCTCCTGCATTCAGTCTTTCCCAGCACCAGGGACTTTTCTAATAAGTCAGATATTCGCATCAGGTGGCCAAAGTATTGGAGCATCAGCTTCAGCATTAGTCATTCCAATGAATATTCAGGACTAATTTCCTTTGGGATGGACTGGTTGCATCTCCTTGCAGTTCAAGGGACTCACAAGAGTCTTCTCCAACACCACAGTTCAAAAGCATCAATTCTTTGGTGCTCAACTTTCTATATGGTCCAACTCTCACATCCATACATGACTACTGGAAAAACCATGCTTTGACTATCCAGACTTTTGTTGGCAAAGTAATGCTCTGCTTTTTAATACGCTGTCTATGTTGTCATAGCTTTCCTTCCAAGGAGCAAGTGTCTTTTAATTTCATGGCTGCAGTTGCCATCTGCAGTGATTTTGGAGCCCAAGAAAATAAAGTCTGCCACTGTTTCCACTGTTTCCCCATCTATTTGCCATGAAATGATGGGACTGGATGCCATGATCTTCAGTTTTTGANTTGTCTGTCCTGCCCCACATTTGCCAGCAGCTCTGTGGTCTACACTTTGGTACCTGGTGAGCTCTGTTTCCACTGTTTCCCCATCTATTTGCCATGAAATGATGGGACTGGATGCCATGATCTTCAGTTTTTGAATGTTGAGTTTTAAGCCAGCTTTTTCATTCTCCGCTTTCATCTTCATCAAGAGGCTCTTTAGTTCCTCTGCTTTCTGCCATAAGGTTGGTGTCATCTGCATATATGAGGTTATTGTTATTTCTCCGGGCATTCTTGACTCCAGCTTGTGCTTCACTCAGCCCAGCATTT
Source organism: Neotragus pygmaeus (assembly GCA_006410875.1). Classification (NCBI taxonomy): domain Eukaryota; kingdom Metazoa; phylum Chordata; class Mammalia; order Artiodactyla; family Bovidae; genus Neotragus; species Neotragus pygmaeus. The sequence goes on along the minus strand of SJYV01010729.1, from coordinate 51,707 downwards.
CTTCTCATGTACTTTGCATATAATTTAAATAAGCAANAGTTCCTCTGCTTTCTGCCATAAGGTTGGTGTCATCTGCATATATGAGGTTATTGTTATTTCTCCGGGCATTCTTGACTCCAGCTTGTGCTTCACTCAGCCCAGCATTTCTTCTCATGTACTTTGCATATAATTTAAATAAGCAAGGTGACAATATACAGCCTTGATGTATTCCTTTCCCAATTTTGAACCAGTCCATTGTTCCATGTCCAGTTCTAACTGTTGCTTCTTGGCCTGCATACAGCTTTTGCAGAAGGCAGATAAGGTGGTCTGGTATTCCCATTTCTTTTCTTTTTTAAAATTAATTTAGTTGTATTCCTATTTCTTTGAGAATTTTCCAGTTTGTTGTTTTCCACACAAAGGCTTTAGTGTAGTCAATGAAGCAGAAGTAGATGTTTTTCTGTAATTGTCTTGCTTTTTCGATGATCCAACAGACGTTGGCAATTTGATCTCTGGTTCTTCTG
>SJYV01010729.1:26881-47346 GCA_006410875.1 Neotragus pygmaeus | reverse complement strand
TTCACATATTGTTGAATCCTGACTTGGAGAATTTTGAGCATTACTTTGCTAGCATGTGAAATGAGTGCAATTGTGCAGTAGTTTGAGCATTCTTTGGCATTGCCCTTCTTTGGGATTGGAATGAAAACTGACCTTTTCCAGTCCTGTGACCACTGCTGAGTTTTCCAAATTTGCTGGCATATTGAGTGCAGCACTTTCACAGCATCATCTTTTAGGGTTTAAAATAGCTTAGCTGAAATTCCATCACCTCCACTAGCTTTGTTTGTAGTGATGTTTCCTAAGGCCCACTTGACCTTACACTCCAGGATGTCTGGCTCTAGGTGAGTGATCAAACCACTGTGGTTATCTGGGTCATGAAGATCTTTTTTTTTTTTTTCCCCATGAAGATCTTTTTTTGTATAGTTCTTCTGTGCATTCTTGCCACCTCTTCTTAATATCTTTTCTGTTAGGTCCATACTGTTTCTGTCCTCTATTGTTCCCATCTGAGTTATAGCTCCTGCTTTTTGCTCTTATACATTCATAAAGCCAAATCATGCAATATATATGAAACACTAGCAAAGTGTGTGAACAACGTTTACATTATCAATATTAACTTAAAGGATGATGTTGCCTTTCTGAAGCTGATTTTTAAGCCTACCTATATTCTTTTTTCACTAGGTCAGTATTAAAGCAGTCTTGCTGCTGCTAAGTCACTTCAGTCGTGTCCGACTCTGTGTGACCCCATAGACGGCAGCCCACCAGGCTCCCCCGTCCCTAGGATTCTCCAGGCAAGAACACTGGAGTGGGTTGCCATTTCCTCCTCCAATGTATGAAAGTGAAAAGTGAAAGGGAAGTTGCTCAGTCATGTCCGACTCTTCGTGACCCCATGGACTGCAGCCTAACAGGTCCTCCATCCATGGGATTTGCCAGGCAAGAGTACTGGAGTGGGGTGCCATCGCCTTCTCCTCATTTGAAGACTAGCACACTGAAATAAGATAGGCATTATAAGGCATACTTTCCATTATAAGCCACACCATTCAGGTACCCAGGACATCAGTTAAGCTGATCATGTAAATAAAGGATCAGCAACATTTTTTCCACAAAGAAACTGATCATAAATATTTTAAGCTTTGAGGGCCATACAGTCTTTCACAACTATTCACCAACTGCCGCTGAATCGTGAAATTGGCCATAGACACTTGTAAGTGAATGGGTGTGACTGTGTTCCAATGCAGCTTTATTTACAAAAATGGGTTCCTGTCTTTTATTTTGCCCATCCGAGTTATAACTCCTGCTTTTTGCTCTTATACAAGCATAAAGCATAAAGACAAAAAATGGGTAGAGAGTAGATTTGGCTATAGGATATAGTTTGCCAAGCCCTGATCTAAATGAAAATACAGAGTTAAAATTCCTGGGAGATATCTTTGTTGACCCGACTAAAAAATAATTCACAATCTGAAAGTTGAGAGTTATATTTTATCCTATGGGAATTTTTAGGACTTCAAACATAGGAGACAACATCTCAAGTAACCTTGAGAGACTGCTCCAGCTAGAAATATATAGGAGTTTTACAACAAAGGACAGGTTGTATGAACAAAAGATTCCTCTTAAAGAAAACTAGTCAACGCTATGGTTTTTCCAGTAGTCATGTATGGATGTGAGAGTTGGACTATAAAGAAAGCTAAGTGATGAAGAATTGATGCTTTTGAACTGTGGTGTTGGAGAAGACTCTTGAGAGTCCCTTGGACTGCAAGGAGATCCAACCAGTCCATCCTAAAGGAAATCAGTCCTGAATATTCATTGGAAGCACTGATGCTGAAGCTGAAACTCCAATACTTTGGCCACCTGATGCATAAAGGAAATTAAGTTTTCATAAGTTATTTGTCTTTTTCTGAACGCTGTCCTCTATTCAGATAAACGATGTTAATAGCTTAATTCACAGTGAATACTCTTCATCATGGACATATACATAGAAACATATAGGTTGTCCCCTATTCCACTCATTGATGGGTCTCTTCTCTATATGTTTCTCAGCATTAAAAAAAGAAATCCAAATAATATATCATTGATCCATCCAGGCCAATGGATGTAGGTCAGCTTTTTCTCTTTGGTTTTCATTGTGAAAAGGTGAAATAATAGTAATGAAGACCTATGCGACCTTCATCCAGATGCAGTTATTGTTAACTTTTTGCTGTATCTGTGTTCATGCTCCCCTCCACCCATTTGTCAGGATGTGCCATGTAAAGTTGCTAACACTCAACTGCCACATACCAAAATGGCAGTTTTGATACAGTGTAGCCTAATTTTTTTCTGAGTCATTTGAGACAGAGTAAATTGGGCATTAGAGGAGATCAGCCCTGGGGTTTCTTTGAAAGGAATGATGCTAAAGCTGAAACTCCAGTACTCTGGCCACCTCATGTGAAGAGTTGACTNCAGGGCTGATCTCCTTTAGGGTGGACTGGTTGGATGTCCTTGCAGTCCAAGGGACTCTCAAGAGTCTTCACCAACACCACAGTTCAAAAGCATCAATTCTTCGGCGCTCAGCTTCCTTCACAGTCCAACTCTCACATCCATACATGACCACTGGAAAAACCATAGCCTTATGAGATGGTAAATGAATGAGCCAAAGTCCAAAGCTAGGCCGTCTAATTCTAAAACCCCTGTGCTTTCCACTATACTGTGTTGCCTCTCCATTTAAATAGCTTTCTAGATTTAGGGACTTGATAGGTGCTAAAGATGTACCATTATAAGCAAGTCTCTTCCCCCTCCACAGTCTAACACAGAGATCTGAAGACGTCACTTTCTTAATGTCCTTTTTAAAGTTTAGACACCCAGGGGTATAGTTACAATGGTTTAGTGCAGTCATTTTATAATGGACTTGAAAGAACCTTAACAGTTATTACAAGACAACTCTTTCATTTTGAGGCAGATGGGGCAGAAAATAAAGCAAATTATCTGCTTTAGGTCAAATATCTAGTAAATAGAAGAAGCAAGACTTGAATTGTGTTTTTCTTCTGTCTGATGTTCTTGCCCCCAGACTCAGTAGCCCCTATCACTCATAGGGAAAGACTCTTGGAGAATAGAGCCTAGAACAGTTGACTTGGAAAAGGCATAACATTTCACAGTTATAGTTGCTTTATTTCTTTTAAAGGGTAATAATGATATCAGTAAAGTGACTTAGCCTCCTTGTCTGGTCATNGGAAAGACTCTTGGAGAATAGAGCCTAGAACAGTTGACTTGGAAAAGGCATAACATTTCACAGTTATAGTTGCTTTATTTCTTTTAAAGGGTAATAATGATATCAGTAAAGTGACTTAGCCTCCTTGTCTGGTCATTCTCTGAGAAGTTTCTGTTTTCAGTTCAGAGAAGAATAGCTATGACTGAGCAGGAAAGTTTGTCATAGATATGAGAGTGTGAGAAATTGAGCCATACCTTCTTCCAGGAAGTAATTACTTCTCAACACAGTGCTCAACAACATAGCAGCAGGATCAGGTGTTGAAATTTAAATGCACTCAAGGGATTTTTAAGTGGAACAAAGCCACCCTGTTTCTTACATTCCAGTTGTGATTATTTCAAAGCCTTTCTGAGAATCGTGGGACCTGTCATGAAAAAGGTGAAGTTGACTGGAGATTCCTTCCATTTAGCCTTCAGTCACTCAGGTATTGGAGTCAGACAGGTAAATACAAAACAATTCCTCTTCATCTTAATTTTAGTTATTTCTTTAACAGCATGTGTCTTAAACCCTGCTGTAACTTCTCCACCTTCTAGAATTTTCTCACTTTTTCCTAGTCAGGTAAATGAAAGCTAATTTTTCATTTAAGGTTTGTCATTGAGAACCTGCCAGAATTACTTCAGCACTTGTCACTGTTGGGTGTGGTTGACTGTCACACAAATCAAACATCAGACCAACAGGTGGGGTTGTGCATCGCCTTCCCTTTTTTGAGTTTCTGTCAGTAATAAAGGGGACATAAAACAAGGACTTTTTATCAATTGGACAAGCTCTAGCTATTACATCTCACTTTCCAAGATCTGATTCATACACATAATCTGCCTTGGCTGGTAAAGCAAATCCAGTAACTTCAGTACTGAAGTGTAGTCTCTGAACCTTTCAGTCAAAAAAGAGCCTGAAGAAGCTCACTTATATCATTGTCCTCCTCAAACATCAAAAAGGTAAGATTAATAAATAAATGTGAAGTTGTCAAAGTCCTATAGAGTTTTCAACAATAATAGCAAGAACAATAATAATANACTGAAGTGTAGTCTCTGAACCTTTCAGTCAAAAAAGAGCCTGAAGAAGCTCACTTATATCATTGTCCTCCTCAAACATCAAAAAGGTAAGATTAATAAATAAATGTGAAGTTGTCAAAGTCCTATAGAGTTTTCAACAATAATAGCAAGAACAATAATAATAGCTTACATTTATTGTGTATCATACATAGTTCTAGGCACTTTACACTTATTATTTTAATCCTTACCTCAATCCTATGAGGTAGTTGCTATTCTTCCATTTTATAGATGAAGAAATTCAGCCAGAGTGTTTAAGTAACTTGAACAAGGTCACAGGACTGGTTCAGTGGCTAAGCCCAGATTTCTACCTAGACAGCCTGCTTCCAGAATTGGAAGGAGTAACAAGCGTTATCATTGGATCTCTGTCCATATCCAAACTATGGCTTACATTCTAAGCCACCATGCTTACAAGGGTTTAAAAACACACAAGTAATTTTAAAAGGTCTTAAGAAATTGTAAAATTCTTTATTTTAAGCAACGATGGTTCCTTGTATTTAGTTTAACTCCTTCACTAGAAAACAAATTGGAAAGATTAGGTGGCTGGTTGCCTGGGTTCTGGCCCCCAAATCTGCTAGTAGCTAGTCTTGTACCTAATCATCCTAGAAGTCAGTTTCCTGACTTGCAAATTCAACAGATACTGAGCACATACTGTGTGCCAGGCAATGTACATGGCGCTGGAGAAATGGTGATTAACAAGTAGATATGTAATTATGACAACTGAGAATGTCAAATTATACAATCTCTAAAGTCCTTTCCAGAACTGAGTATAATTGAAGCCAGCAGTATTCTAGATGCATTCCCAGCAGAAAGAGACTGATTAAACAGTCACTTGACTCACTAGAAAAAATACTAAAAACTAGACTTGGGACTACCTCAACTAAACTGCTTTGTGATCACAAATCTCCCTACACCATCTCCCAGTTGCTAATGCAAATTATGTCCAGGACCAGACTGCTGGAATACAGCCTCCTTACTCAGTGTGGGTCCTGGAACAGAAAATCTGTAATGATTTTTATGCTTTCTTCCTTTCTCCTTACTTTCTGGCTTTGCAAACAGTTCCCTTAACTCACAAAGATATGTAGCTTTAAGGAATATAGCCACTTAGACCTGAAAAGAAATATTTAGTAAAAGTTGAAATAAGTGGGCAAACAGAAGTCATGTTGTTGAAAACTTACATCAATTGATTTTGAACATAGTATCCAGAAGTAAGACTCAACTGACCCTACCTTCATTCCAGCCAAACCATCCAATAGAAACTGGGCATATATAGTCTAGTCCCTTTCTTCTTTTTCTTGGGAGTGAGCCTGCCCACAGGGATCCCATAGTTTCTTCTGCTTCACTAAACCATAAATTTTAAGGTAAGCCCCTCTCATGAGCACATTGTTTCTGTGTCCTGTAGTTAGATCTGTATGACTGAACATACAGTCCATGTTTGGAAGCAGCATGAGATGAAGCAAGGGTCACATCATGGATAGCAATATCCTCCCACATGTTATGTGCTCTAAAGGAAGAGCCAGATTGACTGAAAGCCCTCAGTTTTACTTAAGTTTTGTTACAAGTCTTCATGAAAAAAGAGTCAGAATGTCATTTTGCTATTTCACACCATTCACTCACTCATGTATTCATACCTTATCTATTACTCATAGAATCATACCTCATCTATTCATATCCCCTCATTTTAAAGATGGGGAAACTGAGATCTATTAATATTACTAATACTAATTATCATGTTATTCATATATTGATAAATAAAGAAACCAAATGATATGGTCAAATTACACTGCTTATTAAGAACAGAGTGGATATTGCTGTTTCTCCAAATAGAGGTGTCTGGAAGTAAAAGTGAAAGTGTCAGTCATTCAGTCATGTCCAACTCTTTGTGACTTCATGGACTGCAGCCCTCCAGGCTCCTCTGTCCTTGGAATTCTCCAGGCAAGAATACTGGAATGGGTTTCCATTTCCTTCTCCAGGGGATCTTCCCAACCCAGGGGTTGACCACGGCTCTCCCACATTGCAGGCAGANACTCTTTGTGACTTCATGGACTGCAGCCCTCCAGGCTCCTCTGTCCTTGGAATTCTCCAGGCAAGAATACTGGAATGGGTTTCCATTTCCTTCTCCAGGGGATCTTCCCAACCCAGGGGTTGACCACGGCTCTCCCACATTGCAGGCAGACTCTTTACTGACTGAGCCACCAGGGAAGCCCTTGAATCAGAGGTGTCTGATTCTGGTAGAAATATCAAATCCAGGTTTAGGTTTAATTTAACTAACTTCTATGAATTAGACTTTACCTTTTTTTTTTTTTTTAGTATGGTGAGACTGCATCTACTATAAGAGTTCCACATTATTTCATTACAGTTTTGTGGGGAGAAATAGCAGATGATTGATAGCTTCTAAAATTGGATGTGGTTACTGAAAGAAAGAGGGCAACTATTTCAGATGAAAAAGACACTATAAATACTCTGCACAGAATGAGACCTATGGTTCTGCACCTCCTAGCCTCTCATCCACAAAGTGACAAATTGTTCCAGCTGCTAGCCTGTGCCATGAACACACCTACTGCAACCATCAGAAGACACTTTCAAGGCGTGGTTTCTGCCCTCAGAACTGAGTCATGAGCGATATCATTTGCTGGCCAGTCAGAGCAATACAACAAAACAGTTTTGCTACGGGTAAAGAAAGGGCCCTTGTGATGTCAGCTTTAGGAAGGCAGATGAAACATGCCAGTGAGTGTAATCACTCATTAGCCATCCTTGAAGAAAGATACCTTAGGTAAAGCGAATGACCCAATTCTCATCTAATTGCAGCCAGCATCCTTCTTGGGTTAACTGAGTGAGAAGTTCCATTTCTCATCCTTGTTCTGTCTTTTTATTTACCTTCATCTGCAAGTTTGACTGGCATTCTAGTCTCCTTTCAGCCACACCAGACAGAGTAAATTAGAATGGCTGAGAATGCTCAGGCTCCCGAGCAGTAACATTCTCTAGATCTACAGGATTCTTTTCCAGCTGCTCTGCTAACTACACCCAGCTACTCTATATGCTACATTTGCCCCATCCTCTGTTCCATTTTTCTTTACTCATCATCCCCCCTCCCTTTCCTTGGGTTCCGGTGATCCATTTTCATCCTTTGTTGAGCTGTGCCAGCTAAACCTAAGCACCCAATTTTCTTCTTGCCTCCCAACTTTTACACATTAACAAATGCAACAATACTCCTTTAATTCATTCCACAAAGGCTGATATTTTTTCTCCAGAAGATCTAGTAAGTACATAGATATGAAGGAGTTTCTTTCTTCTGCTTTAGGGAGACTAATACGGAGAAGGTGTGGGGTGCAGCTAGATAGTAATACAGACTGAACTGTGCTAGTTTTTGATTGCCCAGTTTTCTCTGGGAGCTTTATGATAAGCTGGCATCCTCCTGAACTTTGTTTTAAGATTTGAATTAACCTTATTCACAGACCTTGAAGACAGAAAAGAGCACTATAAAATAACAACTGAAGGCAATTTCCTTCAATGTCTGTGATTGGTTCCATTCAATTTACCTACTCTGGAGTGCGATAGCACTAACTGAAGAGCACCAGTGTGCATAGAACATGATCACAGCTTCTTCCTCTTCTTATCTCAATAGGCTAAACAGCAGGTTATCAGCTCTTCTTTCACGGCTAGTGGAAGCAGATTTTGATTGGGAGCAATCAGGAAGCAGACAACTGAGAGACCATCTGTGTGCTTAGCACAACAGCCCTAAAATTCACATGGTGGATGCAGATCTGAACATCACCAGAGAGTTGTATTAAAATTTTAAAGAAAGTTAGCCAAGTTTATGAATATTCTATATGTTTTTTGTAATATTCAGAATGGAGCCATATTTTACTTTGAACTCCATGACTCCTCAATAAAGCCCAAAGAGTTTGCCTTGGTCAATAGTGATAGCAAATGTGATTCTGGCATCAGGGAACTGGGAGAATCACTCAAATAGGTGTTTGTATCATGGAGATAGGGCTGCCTTGGTGGCTCAGTGGTAAAGAATCCACCTGCCAATGCAGGAGACACAAGACTCATGGCTTCAATCCCTGGGTCAGGAAAATCCCCTGGAAAAGGGAATGGAAACCCACTCCAGAATTCTTCTCTAGGAAATCACATAGACAGAGGAGCCTGGTGGGCTACAGTCTCTGGGGTCACAAAGAGACGGACATGACTTAGTGACTAAACAACAACAACATCATGGAGAGAGAACATGCAAAGCCATGTTCATGACAGAAAACAGGATGATCACTAGTTTTACTCATTTATTTAAGAACTAGCATTTATTTTCCTTTGTGCCTTGGGGGAAATTTGCAAAATTTTGAAAGTATAAAAAATGAAAACTATGCATGTTCTAAGACTTCATAAGTAACCATAATTAATAATTCAGCATAGTTCATTTTCTATATATCTTATATTTAAATTTAATATAGAGTTTAAAAAAATTCTAGCATAGTAAGTAGTAACTTCCCCATGTTGTATATTCTTTTTAATGAGATCTTAATGCCTGTCTTATGTATTTAGCTTCCCCGAACATTTTGCTTGTATAAAAATATAATGAGCATTACTGTGCATAAATTTTTCCCTTTATTTTGGATTTTTTTCCCTCCTAGGACTGATTTCTAGAAATACCATGATCATTGAGGAAAGATTTTTGATTCCACGACGGGATTATTTGGTGCATGGATTTTTACCCTGATCTTTCTTTTTTTTAACACAAAATTCACATTTTATTTAGGTTGAAATAAACTATACAAAATTGATTTTCTTCACAAGAAATAACAGCAATATTTTCTGTATTATTCCTAGATAAACTACAAAACACTTATTTTTGTAGGCTTTCAAGGCTTTGCTTGTAAATCAAGATGAGGCAGTAGATACAGTCATGGAAAAAGCCAGAAGAAAACAGACAAATCAACTGTCAGTATCCATGGCCTCTGAAGTGTTCAACACATACCTGCCAAAAAGCTTACAAAGATGTAGGCTCAATAAGGGAATGTAAAGAGCAATACCAGATGTGGAACAACAATGGCAGGCTCTTCCATTCAAATTTTAACTTGTTGCTTTAACTTCATTTGATAAAGAGAAAATCTACACTGAAATCCTTGTTGGACAAGCTAACCCGATCTTATGATAGATAGGGTTTGGGCAAACTTCTCCATTCAGATGTTGGGCATTGCCCGGTAAGATCCTTAGTAAGCTTTTTTATTTTTCTCAAACTTGTCCTGAAATACCAGCTTTTGGATCCTAGTGACAAAATCATTAATTTAGTAATAAACTATGTAAGTAGTAGATGTAATCAGTGGCAGCTTTTATTATATGTACTACAGATCAAGAATTGTGCTAAAGTTCTTATGCGGATTATCTAACAATGTTATTCAAGCTTTTCTGTTCATTAGGAACATTTTGACTTGTAGCTAAAAATAACAAAATTTCAGGTTCAGGAAGTTATTTAATGTTTGTGGGCTTAGTTACCTTTATAAAATGGACAAAACACTGGCCTTTTCAACTTAAAGGGCTAGTTGAGTAGTCCTAAATTATTGTGGTAAATTATTTACTAAAACTTTATAAAGGTTATAAAACTATATATAAAACAAGTTCTTAGTATTGGTTTTATTGGTAACTGGAAAAATACTTGTCCACACCTTCCACAGCTTTGGCAGTTTAAATAAACCAGTGTAATTAAAGCTGAGCCTGAGGAGGTTACAATTTCATATTTCTTTATTTTTGAAACAGATTTCTAAATTCTGTAGAAAAGAGAAAAAATAAAATTATCAATTCTACCAGTATTGTTACAGATAAGGAAAACCAGGTTAATGAATATATGAAGAATCATGGGATATCACCCTATTGTGTTGGAAATTCTATACAGGAGTTATTTGAGAGCATTTAAAGTTTAATTTGACATTTGAGACATCACTTTTCTTTGTTACACTTGTGGGGGAAAAGGTTGAACATACCTTATCACATGGCATACCAACAATGATGCTATTAATAATTCTGTTTAAGTAGGTTCAGTGGTGGTTAACTATTGAAATTTATTGGAAAACTGAAATATAATAAAAGCAAGGTGAAGGTCAGGTAGACATTTAGGAAGAAGAGACTGAAGGTAATCAGTTTCATTGGCCTCTCTACATCAATATCTTTTTTGGTTTGTTTGCTTGTTTCAATAATCTTTTTAAAACATTTTTACATTTATTATTATTTTTAAATTTTATTTATTTTAATTGCAGACTAATTATTTTACAATATTGTAGTGGTTTTGCCATACATTGACATGAATCAGCCATGGGTGTACATGTGTTCCTCATCCTGAGCCTCCCTTCCACCTTCCTCCCCATCCCATCCCTCTGGGTCATCCCAGTGCACCAGCCCTGAGCATCCTGTCTCATGCATCTAACCAGGCCGGGCAATCTGTTTCACATATGATAATATACACGTTTCAATGCTATTCTCTTAGTCATCCCACCCTCACCATCTCCTACAGAGTCCGAAAGACTGTTCTATACATCTGTGTCTTTGGCTGTCTCACATACAGGGTAGTTGTTACCATCTTTCTAAATTCCATATATATGTGTTAGTATACTGTATTGGTGTTTTTCTTTCTGGCTTACTTCACTCTGTATAATAGGCTCCAGTTTCATCCACCCCATTAGAACTGATTCAAATGTACTCTTTTTAATGGCTGGGTAATACTCCATTGTGTATATGTACCAAAGCTTTCTTATTCTTTCATCTGCTGATGGACATCTACGTTGCTTCCATGTCCTGGCTATTATAAACAGTGCTGTGATGAACACTGGGGGTACATGTGTCTCTTTCAATTCTGGTTTCCTTGGTGTGTATGCCCAGCAATGGGCTTGCTGGGTAGTATGGCAGTTCTATTTCNGGACATCTAGGTTGTTTCCATGTCCTGGCTATTATAAACAGTGCTGCAACGAACATTGGGGTACATGTGTCTCTTTCAATTCTTGTTTCCTCGGTGTGTATGCCCAGCAGTGGGATTGCTGGGTCATAAGGCAGTTCTATTTCCAGTTTTTTAAGGAATCTCCACACTGTTCTCCATAGTGGCTGTACTAGTTTGCTTTCCCACCAACAGTGTAAGAGGGTTCCCTTTTCTCCACACCCTCTCCAGCATTTATTGCTTGTAGACTTTTGGATCGCAGCCATTCTGACTGGCATGAAATGGTACCTCATTGTGATTTTGATTTGCACTTCTCTGACAATGAGTGATGTTGAGCATCATTTCATGTGTTTGTTAGCCATCTGTATGTCTTCTTTGGAGAAATGTCTTTGCCAAGGCCTCCATTTTAATTGTTGGCCTGTAGATAGTCTATGAGCTAGTAAGCAAAGAAGAAGGTGGGGAAGGCAGACTAACCTGTCTGCCAGAGATTTCTCTGCTTTTGTTGGTTGAGATAATACTGGGTAAAAGAAGAAGCTTGTTACAGAAAGAGATAACATGATAGAATTTTGAACAATGAAAACCACATTTCTCTGTGGAGAATTAATGCACTCTTCCCAGGTGGTGCTAGTGGTAAAGAACCCACCTGCCAATGCAGGAGTTGTAAGAGATGTGGGTGTGATCCCTGGGTCGGGAAGATCCCCTCGAGAAGGAAATGGCAGCCCACTCTAGTATTCTTGCCGGGAGAATCCCATGGACAGAGGAACCTGGCGGGCTATGGTCCATGGGGTTGCAAAGAGCTGGACACAACTGAAGCAACTTAGCATCAGCAGCAGGATTAAATAGCCTCAGAAACTGCCTAATTTAAGAGCTGGATAAAATATAAATAATTTAGCCCATTCTGCTGTTAATTGAGAAGAGGACCCACACCTCTTCTCTTATTTTCTTGGGGTAAAACAAACCAGCGGGCTTCATGGTTCTTATCACATTGTGTAGGAAGAAGGCTTTGGACCCAAAATTTGCTCATAAACAAAATGAGAAAGAAGTATTCATGAGAACATCTGACAACGTAGAAAAATTTGGGGTGAAAGCAAAAATTTTCCTGAAATTAGAAGGTAAAACTGAAGTTCAACACTCAAGTTTAGAAAGAGAAGAAAATAACCTTAATTAGATGTTTATATATAACTTGATATTGTACACAGTCTCTGCTTATACTTAGTAGTTATACAGTTTCAATATTTATCCCATTTACTTTTTTAAAGATTTAAAAAAATTTTCCAACATCTGTATACAGAAAAATTGAAAAATTTTACTGTGAACACCCACATACCCATCACTTAGATTCTACAGTACAGATTTTGATTTATTTGTTTTATCACGTTTCTATCCATCTATTGATCCTGCTATCCATCTGTCGATGCAGCTTATTTTTTGGTGCATTTTAAAGTAGGTTGCAAACATCAGTACATTTCTCCTGTGAACACTTCAGCCGTTTAAAACAATTTTTATGGAAAAAGCAATTTGGGCAGAATTAGGTGCTATTTCTTCTTCTCTCAGTTATTCCTGTCTTATATATTGAACCATTATCATAAAAGTTACGATAATAGTTGACATTTATTGAGTACTTTCTATAGGTCCTAGGCATACAATTCTTTGCAATAATCCTAGGAAGTAGGTACTATTATTATCTTCATTTGATAGACGACTAAACTGACATGCAGTCAGTTAAATACCTGCCCAAGGTTGTATAGCCAGGAGGTGGCCAACCTGGTACTTGAACCCTTGCATTTTTACTTGAGAGGCTGGTTCCTAAATCAGGAGGATTAACTAGGATTGCAGGAGGAAGGAGGCACTTGAAGGTTTCCAAATGCTGTAAGAGATGACAAAGATCATGCATTTCTTGGACAATATACACCACTCCTTGCATCCATTGTAAACAAGAGGGAAGTGCAGGATTTTTCTTTTCTAATTCCCACCTTGGTTTTTTTTTGGCCACAAGGCATGTGGGATCTTAGTTCCCCAACCAGGGATTGAACCTTCAACCCCTGCATCGGAAGTGCAGAATCTTGACCACTTGACCACCAGGGACATAAGTACATTTACCACCAAATCCCAGGGAGGAAAATGACCAAGTGTTAGTCTCTTATTTGTTCTCTAGTTTAATTTTTAATCTCCTTTATTAAAGTATGATGTACACACAGAAAAGTGTACTTAGATTGATAACAAATTGAATATACCTCAGGGTGTGCCAGGAACAGGGGAAATACTCATTTTGCCTACGGTGATGCCCAGGCATTTATCTGTAGACTTCAGCAAGATATATCTCCTCTGCTTTCCTTACATTAAAATTTTATTTATTTATTTTTGGCTGTATTGGGTCTTAATTGTGGTACACTGGATCTTTCATTGCAATATGTGGTCTTTTCTCTAGTTGAGGCACATGGGGCTCAGTTGCTCTTGGACATGTGGAATCTTAGTTCCTTGACCAGGGATTGAACCTTTGTCCCCTGCATTGCAAGGCAGATTCTCAACCACTGGAACACCAAGGAAGTCCCTCTTTACATTTTTTTTCCTCCTTACATTTTATTAATAATAGGAGACCAAAGCAAATGCTTTACTTCTTTCTGAACATTAGTTACATAATCACTGGGTCTATTTGTTAAACAGATTAAACCCTAAAGCTCTATTTGTGCATTAACACTGCTTCAGTTGAGATATATACATTGGTACAAACAGATGTAAAACCTGAAACTCTCCAGATAGAGCTCAACTCATGTTTTTATTCAGTTCCTATTTTTTCTTTGTTTTCACTTTTTTCTGTTCTTGACATTCTCTAGATTATGTAAAACTGTTTTTACTCTTGCATTCTATATTTTGAAGAGTGTTAATAAATAAAAGATGTGAAAACCAAATTGCTATTCAAATTCAATTGTTTCCAATTATACCAGGAACTAAACAGAACCCAGCCATTCATAGCTTCTTAGGGTGAAAGCAGCTCAACATTATTCAGTCTTGAATAAAAGAATTAGAAAAACAAAAAAAGGGAACGAGGGGGGAAAACTCAGAGATTGAGAAATATGACAACAGGTTAATATTATGGAGAACAGATGGATTTAAGAAGACTGAAAAATTGCCGTCAGGACCTGACATTCTCCGCTGCATTCCTAGTGTCACTGCATCATCTCCAATTGGAAGCTTCTGTCATTTCTTGCTTTGCATTCATNGGAAAACTCAGAGATTGAGAAATATGACAACAGGTTAATATTATGGAGAACAGATGGATTTAAGAAGACTGAAAAATTGCCGTCAGGACCTGACATTCTCCGCTGCATTCCTAGTGTCACTGCATCATCTCCAATTGGAAGCTTCTGTCATTTCTTGCTTTGCATTCATGTCTTTGTCTTTCTTTGGTCAACTGGTATTCTTACACTTCCTTACTCTGTATACTTATTTCAAGACTGCCTATAATAACTGTAAGTATTTCTCATGTAGGGAGGGAGGTGAATAAAAGACTAGTAAAACTCAGTGTTGGAGATTTTAAACTACCTCAAACAATACAGATTCTAAACTACCTCAAACAATACATGTTAAAATGCTTCAAGAAATAAAGCTATTCTCAGTTTTCCTTTCTTTATAGATTTAAAGAAGAAAAATTTAGGCTAACAATTCTGAAATGACTACCAGAGATACTTCTCCTGCAGTTTTATAGGGGGAAGAAATAGAATGCTATATTCGAATGAACTGATATAGATATGGGGATTTTGATGAGGGTAATTCTTTTGGTTGGTTGTATTTAAGAACAGAGATGGACAAGGTCCATACTTTGATGAAATCTCATGGTTTGTAAGTTATAGAACAACCTGTTGATGTATTGAATTTGGAAGATATATTAGCTTTAGCCGCAGTAACAAATGACCCTGATATTTTGGTGGCTAACAAAAAATATGCATTTGTTTATTGTCCTGTTGGTTGGCTTGGCCTTGCTAGGCTCATCTGGGCTTGGACCCAGGTTCTGGGCCTGACTGAGGTCTGCTCCATGTCCATGGGACCTGGTCAGTTATCTGAGACATGCTTTTGGCCTGGTGAATGACTGAAGCACAAAAATTAAAGCTTCTTATAACAGGCACACAGTCACTTCTGCTCACACAGCTAGGCTTAAAGTCAATTGAGTGAAGATGTTTACTTTGCAAAGTGGAAGTGAAAGTGTTAGTTGCTCAGTTGTGTCCAACTCTTTGCGACCCCAGGCTCCTCCATCTATGGGATTTCCCAGCCAAGAATTATGGAGTGGGTTGCCATTTCCTTCTCCAGGGGATCTTCCTGACTGAGGGATCAAACCTGGGTTTCCCGCATTGCAGGCAGACTCTTTACAGTCTGAGCCACCAGGGAAGAGCTTTACTTTCCAAACTCTACTGCAAAGCCAAATGGCAGAGGCTGCAGATTTATAATCCTATTATAAGAAAGGAGGGAAGAGTTAGGACCAGTAATTCAAGTAGCATAGAAGGCCTCCATTATAGAAAGGTCTCAGAGTTAGTGCAACGCAAGTGGCATCTTTCCCCCATAGTTTAGGTAATTTGAGGTGAGGTAAAGGACTTAATACAAGTTTTAGGATCTGAATTCAGATAGTGTTATTCAAGCAACATGGACTTAGGAAACCCCTTACTGCTGCTCGCGACCATGCTAGATCTGAGTAAAGATATTAAACATCCAGGCAAGATGACACAGTGTGGAAGGAAAGGGTAGAGTGGCTTCCTCTGTGTCATTTGAGATTGCAGTCCTGCGGAGGAGGGCGAGCGCCCATCTTCCCACACTGTCATCACGAACCCTGCATTTGGAGGAAACGTGTCTATCAGTTAAGAGGATGGAATAATGATGAGTCTGAGCAGGGCTCGCTGAATCATCTTTCTGTGGGCAATACACAGCCTACGTGTGTCTCACAACTCACGCTGCCACTCTGCCAGGCAAGAGAGAAGAGCCGAACTGGTAGTTTAGGCTCTCTCCTCCATGGTCTGCCTACATAAAGACACCACAAGCCCCTTCCTCCTTTATTTTTTTTTTCTTGCAGTTAAAGCTCTAGCATTTCTCTTTTTCACTAAGATGAAGAATTTTCCAACAAGAGCTTGAGTTTTTCTAGCATGGTGAGCGAACACCTTCTAGTGAGTGAGGAGGAGAGAGAGCAATGACTGCACCTGACCAGCAGGTCATTCTGCAGTGAGATCGAAAAGCAAGATCAAGCCATGGGCTTGCATGAGACTTGGAAATCTCTCTCTAATTCCTATTTGGAAAATACTCAGTTTGCTTAATTAATGTTTAAAGAAAGGTATTCCTGCCAGGTTTTTGGAAATGGAACAACCGACCTAATTTCTATTTGGACCAGAATCAGGGTCCCATCCCTGTCTGTAGAAAAATAAGCCTAGAGGAGACCCACAGCAACCATCCATTTGTACTTCTATTTCTAAACAGCTGCTGGTCCCCCAGTGGCTACACACCAAGACTCTGGGGTCATCCGGATATTCTGTAACTGCTGCAGAGCAGGTTCAACTCCACTCTCAGAAAGCCTAGCTGCATGTTGTGTGACACTGTGTGAACGTAATGTGGATAAAGAAATGGACTCTTTCTGCATTAGGTGAATTTGAGAGGCAGGTGCTGATGAACAGCCATCATCATACAAATTGGGGCCTTTCCTGCCTTGATCTGTTAATACCCAGACTGAAGAGAAGTGTTATATCTTTTAGTGTGGACTTCCTTTTAATTAGGGTCTTAGTCTGGTTTGAAGTCAGGGGCTTCTTTAAGACTCATAATAACAATGAAGTGAAGTGAAGTGAAGTGAAATGGCTCAGTCGTGTCCGACTCTTTGCGACCCCATGGACTGTAGCCTACCAGGCTCCTCTGTCCATGGGATTTTCCAGGCACTAGTACTGGAGTGGGGTGCCATTTCCTTCTCCAGGGGATCTTCCCAACCCAGGGATTGAACCCGGGTCTCCCGCATTGTAGACAGGCGCTTTACCGTCTGAGTCACCAGGGAAGTATGCATATATTTATATTCAGACATTTAATTCCAAGAGTTCACAGAACTCTTGAAGTTATGGCCCCAGATTAAAGATCCCTGTTTTAGATCCTTCTATTTAATAACACTTATTTTAGGCTATTTGATGCATAGGAAGACAAGGGTTAGTGAAGGGACAAGGTGTGGACTCTTGGACTCCAGTGCTGATGCTAGTATTTACTAGCCCCGGGACATTACTGAGCTTTTTCGTTTGTAAAATGGGGAGTCTTGAGGTTGTTGTGATAATAAAATGAGGCCACTTCCTTGGCTTTTGCATAAGTGGGTGGTAAAGAAATGGCAGCAATTACTTTAAAAAAAACCTTTTTCCCCTCTCTATATTTGGCCACGCATGGCATGTGGGATCTTAGGACCCTGACCAGGGATTGAACCCATGCCTCCTGCAGTGGAAGCATGGTTTCCCAACAGTTAGATCACCAGGAAAGTCCCAGTAATTACTCTTATTGCTATGTTAACATTGTGTTTACATTATGCAGATAGCAAATGGAAGGCATGTTCAAACATCCTGCAACACAAGTGTGAATCAAGTGCCACTTTTAAGGTTGCTACCTTTTCTTGAGGTATCTAGTGCGTTACAGTTACACATTAACTCTTGGTGTCCTCATGTACAGCATTCATCTCTAAATGCTGTGCTAGTCAAGCATTTAGAATGAAGTGCCTGGCACATTTGTAGATGCTCAATAAAGATGAATCATTGTTATAATTATCATTAGTCATGTTACTACTGTTGCTATTATTACTGTTGATGCTTCATAAGTCGTTCTTATGAAACCTTAGTTTTAAGAGAAAGAGGGTCTCAAGATAAATTTTTTTAAGGTAAAATATCTCAAAGTCACTAATTAGCAGAACAAAAAGCTATCTTTTTGCCTCTTTTGAACATTCTATAAAAATTTATTTCNTGCTTCATAAGTCGTTCTTATGAAACCTTAGTTTTAAGAGAAAGAGGGTCTCAAGATAAATTTTTTTAAGGTAAAATATCTCAAAGTCACTAATTAGCAGAACAAAAAGCTATCTTTTTGCCTCTTTTGAACATTCTATAAAAATTTATTTCTTTTTCTTCTATTTACTTCACTCAAGATAGGCTGGATGTGCAGACTCAACTAGCCCCTCCAGGAAAAATGACTAAATTGGTTTATAATAGTTTCTGGAACAACCCTTGGCACAACATGGACATGTATCAGCCCTCCATTACTAGTTGGTTTGGCTCTAGGTTCTTTTGGCCAAGAAATCTATGTGCTTGAGGTCTCTCCTGAATCAGAAAAGGGACGTTAGTGTTCAAACTAGTGAGACCCAAAGAAAATCTGTAATGTAGTTAATATATCAATGTACATTTCTTAGTTTTGATAAAAGAACTGCGGTTATGCAAGATATTAACATTAGGGGAATCTGGGTGAAGGATATTTGGTGACTCTACTCTTTGCGATATTACTGTGAGTCTAAGACTATTAAAAATAGCATATTACAAAATGATGTAATGAAGCATAAATTGTGTTTACAGGTGTAGTGAGGCAAGGGCTGAAGCAGGGATCCAATGGCAGATTATTACAAATAGTCCAGGCAAAAATTGATAGTAGTTTGCAACAGGGTTGTTGGAATGGAGGGAGGAGCTAGTGATTCTTGGTATACTTGGAATGTGTAACCAACAGGGTTTGCTGATGGATTGGTTGTAAGGGGAAGAAAAGAGGGGAATTGAGGCCATACAGAGACCTATGAGAAGGTACTTTCTTGTTCCTCTGTTTCCTAGAGAACGAGTCTTCTTAAAAAAAATCAAAGACCAACTCCAGGAACATGGTACCTGTGAGTTATGTGATTGGATTAAAGGTCTGGGAAATGAGGAACCAGCAGGCTGAGGACAGAGAGAACTGACATTGGTGGAAAGGAGACACCCAGAAAAGAGGGTATTTGCTATCATCTCAATCCATTTTTCATCTTTGACTGACCTTGATCTCCTTCCTCTTATAAAGACAAAGGATACAACACAATATGAGGAAAACATGAGTTGAGAAAACAATAGCTAGTCAGACAGAGAGGAAGTGTCTGATGAATCATGGTATCATCATTGAACTGCAGTCTCAAATATGTACTATCTGGCTCTTTAGAGAAAAATCCACCAGAATTTACCTTTATTAGCAGCCTTTATCTGATGAGCAAAACCCCTCGACTTCACTGGTGTCACTTTGAAGTGTCTGTCCTTATTTCTAGGATCATCTCTGATGCAATGGAGGTACCCAGCCTACTGTTGAGCCTGTCACACTGTATTTATTTTTCTCTTCTGCCTATTTTTGGCCCACTTCTTATTTCTTTTCTATAATTTTCCCCCTCCTTTGTTCAGTCTTTGTCTTTCTCCCTTAGATACCCAAGTTTGACAGCCTGATTACTTAATACACACCTGCCAAATTAACTGACTTATTTTACCAACTGGGTGGATATACAATACCTTGACGCTTGCATTTTGAGTATTTTACTGATTTTCTTTGTATGTCCATGATGAATAAATCATGGTAGAAGTCTTCACATACTGGTAATTGGACTGTTTTATATTAAAGTTTTGTATTAAAGTATGCATCACAGTATATATTGTCTCACTCACTGTTTGACTTTTGTTTAGTGAAGATTGCTAGGTTAATATTAAAATAATAGTTTTCTTCATTCCTCTTCACTTTCCTACACACCTTTTTCCTTTCTCCAGGTTGGGATGATTAGAATGAAAGAAGAAAGGGCATTTAGCCAAATAAGCAGTGTGAATGGCAGAGAAGTTCAGCTATTTCAAAATGGAACATATTCCTGAAGTTTGCAAACATTTAGTTTTGAAATGGCTCCAAGTTTATTGTACTAACCAAGCACTATTGGGAACCATCTGGTGGTGGTGTTTGTTTATTTATTTATTATATTGGAGAATTGAATTATATCCCCCAATACAGAACACACTGTCATAATGAAAACACATGAGAGACCCCCTTCCACTTGGCCTGTGTGACTTCAGAATCAAACCAGCACCCTCAGCAGTGAAAGCACAGTGTTTTAACCACTGGGAAACCAGGGAATTGCCCCTCCTTTCCTTCCCTGATTCCTTATTCCTTCCTTCCCTTTTACCCCCGCTCCTCACTCTGTTCCTCCCCCCACCCCCTCTGGCAATGATTCTGATGTGTCTAATGTGCATGTTCAAACTTGTGTGTATCAGTAAGGCTATACTGTGGGTATGTTTTTAAAATTTATATTATA
>SJYV01010729.1:5068-26814 GCA_006410875.1 Neotragus pygmaeus | reverse complement strand
AACAATGCCACTTTCTCACTTTTTTTTTTTTTTTGAAAATATAGCTATTTTCTCACAAAATGTCATTTATGTTAACATGTAACGGGTCTATTGTTTTGGGAGGCTTTTTTATTTTTTTTGGCCACACTGTATGGCTTGCTGGATCTTAGTTCCCTAAGCAGAGGTTGAACCCTGGACACTGCAGTGTAAGCACCAAGTCCTAATTACTAGACCCCCAGGGAATTCCCATTAAATGAATTGCTCGATGGTTTAAAAATTCTCAGTTTTCATTTCTAATATGGTAAATATCAATAGATATAACCCATATCAACAAAAGCTCTTTGGAATNAACCCTGGACACTGCAGTGTAAGCACCAAGTCCTAATTACTAGACCCCCAGGGAATTCCCATTAAATGAATTGCTCGATGGTTTAAAAATTCTCAGTTTTCATTTCTAATATGGTAAATATCAATAGATATAACCCATATCAACAAAAGCTCTTTGGAATTCTCAGTAATTTTTAAGAGTGTCAGTGGTCTTGAAACCAAAAAGTTTGGGAATGGCTGCTCTATTAACATATGCATAGTCTAGTGTGGGAAAAGAATGTAAGAGAAACACTGAAAATTTCAGAAAAATCAGTTAACATGGAGCCTGAAGATTTAAAAAATAAGCTAGCAATAGCACATCTAAATTTAAATTTCAGTTATAATTGTGTGCCTTACAAAGACTCACTGGTGTGACATTACACATTCTCTGTCATATGAATCTGTTCGAATTTAGCAACTCAGGGCTAATTGCTATTGCTCTTTGTAATTTGATCATTGTTATATAGGTGAGTGTTTTCTTCATTTGTCCCTGAAATGGAATATTTAACCATTGTTACAGAGGTGAAGTTCGTGGCATTTACCATTTGCTCTGTTTTCCCCATATTTTGGTTCTGGAAGACAAACAGTATTTGGTGAATTGTGCAATGCAATTATCTATGGTCATCTGAAATTCATAACTACCGTGTATTTGTTAATTAACTTAAAAGGTGGTAGCTTCAAAAAATGACCGTTAATGGTGTTGATGAAACTGTAAAAATTTGACATTATTGCCAGCTCTCCATAATTCTTTATAATTATGTTTCCTTTACCCCAATATTATATATTTTTGTTCTTCCTGTTCTTCAGAGAGGACTGTATCCAGTTATGAACAATTTAAATGGGAATGTGGAGCATTTAGAGAGAGATTTTATAGAAGAAAAGCTGAAATTAATTGAGATTGTTTGGCCTGAAGAAGAGGACGTAAGATAAATTTCTAAGCATAGCCTCATTTTGCAATGATGGAAACCAGCTGTCTTTCAACTCAAGGAGACTAGAATAAGAGGATGCGGACTTAAAGTGTAATCATAGGGATTTAGATAAGATACACTGAACATGTTTCCTCACAGCAGAGGCTGGTAGACTCTGGAGTGGTTTCCTAAGGCAGCTGTGGACTTTTTTTCTCTGGAGTCTTAGGAATTCAAAACCATTTTCATGCTGATCAGCTGTAGGCAGAAGTTAGGTAACTGCTTCCTAACGTGTGGACGCTTTGGCACTTCGGCATCTTAAAATTTTCATTGGAACATCTGGATGTGGGTAGGCAGAAAAGCCTTTGTAAAATTATATCTGACTATTATAATGAAGAGGGAGGCAAGAGAAGGAAGAGACTATTAATACACAGAGTTCAGCAGCCGAGGTGGTTTCTACTTCTTTGCCTGCTTCCTTTCTTCTCCTTAACTTTTCATGTTCTGCTTGACACTCAAAATGATCTTTTTTTTTCTATTACACCAAATATATTTATTACTGTGGTAAAATATACATAGCATAAATTGTACTATTTTAATACATTTTGAGTATACAGTTCAGTAGCATTAAGTACAGTCACGTTGTTGTACAATCCATCACCACTACCCCTCTACAGAAGTTTTTCAGCACCCCCAACTGAAACGTGCACCTTTTTAAACAACAACTCCCCTTATAGTACATAAGGAAAAGAGGTTTAAAATTTTATTTACTGCAGTATCTACAGTGCCTAGAACAGTGCCTGGCATATGGTAGATACTTGTTATGGATTGACTTGTGTCCCTCAGAAAGATCTGTTGAAGTCCTTACGCTTTGTAGCTGTGAATATGACCTTATCAACAAGGTCTTTGCAGATGTCATCAAGATAAAATGTGGTCATAGGGCGAGCCCTAATCCAGTATGACTGGTGTCCTTATAAAAGGAGGAAAATGCCATGTGACAACAGAAGTGGCTGTTTGTTGTTCAGTCTCTAAGTTGTGTCCGACGGTTTTCCACCCCTTGGATTGCACACGCCAGGTTTCCCTGTCCTCCACTATCTCCTGGAGCTTGCTCAAACTCATGTCCATTGAGTTGGTGATGCTATCCAACCATCTCATCCTCTGCCGCCCCCTTTTCCTCTTGCCTTCTTTCCCAGCATCAGGGTCTTTTCCAGTGAGTCAGCACTTCACCTCAGGTGGCCAAAGTATTGGAGCTTCAGCTTCAGCACCAGTCCTTCCAATAAATATTCAGAGTTGGATTTCCTTTAGCATTGACTGGTTTGATCTCCTTGCAGTCCAAGGGACTCTCAAGAGTCTTCTCCAGCGCCACAATTCAAAAGCATCAATTCTTTGGTCCTCAGCCTTCTTTATGGACCTACTCTGACATCAAGAGAAACCATAGCTTTGGCTATAGGGATCTTTTATCAGCAAAGTGATGTCTTTGCTTTTTGACATGCTGTAGTTGTGAATATATGTTTGTCATAGCTTTCCTTCCAAGTAGCAAGCATCTTTGAATTTCATGGCTGCAGTCCACAGTGATTTTGGAGCTCAAGAAAATAAAATCTGCCTCTGTTTCCACTTTTCCCCCATCTATTTGCCATGAAGTGATGGGACCAGATGCCATGATCTTAGTTTTTTGAATGATGACTTTTAAACCAGCTTTTTCACTCTTCTTTCACCCTCATCAGGAGGCGCTTTAGTTCCTCTTCACTTTCTGTCATTAGAGTGGTATCATCTGTATATCTGAGGTTATTGTTATTTCTCCCAGCTATCTTGATTCCAGCTTGTGCTTCATCCAGCCTGGCATTTCTCATGATGTGCTCTGCATATAAGTTAAATAAGCAGGGTGACAGTATACCAGCCTTGACGTACTCCTTTCCCAATTTGGAACCAGTCCATTGTTTCACGTCTGGTTCTAACTGTTGCTTCTTGACCTGTATACAGGTTTCCTGGCTGCAGCCACCAGCAGAAACCAGGAAGAGGAAAGGAAGAATCTTACCCAGGGCCTGTGAAGGAATGTGGCCCTGCTGATACCCTGATTTCATACTTCCAGCCTTTAGAACTGTGGGAGAGTGAACTCCTGCTGTTTTAAGCCACTCCATTTGTGCTTTTCTTATGGCAGCCCTAGGAGACTAATAGAATACTTGAGAAATATTTGTTGAATAAAGGTGTCTATTGTTTATCTGTTTATGTTCCATCTCTTCCATAAGAATGAAATCTCTTGGCAGAGGCAGTCTGTATCTTGTTCTCCACTGCATCCTTGGTGTCTAGAATGATGCCTGGCACAAGGAGGTGTTGCCGGTGTTCTGCGGAAGCACTGTGGTGTGGTGGTAAAGCAGAGGGCTTGGTGTTAGACCACCAGGGTTGGGTTCTGGCTCCACCGTTTACCAGCTGTGTACCTCTGGGCATCAGTGCCTCCACTCTTCATTTGTAGGATGGATTTGCAGACTTAAAGCACTTAGAACAGTGTATGAGTCACTAAGCATTCAGTATCGGTTCTCTAGTTGTCTTAGTTGCCTGACATGATGAGACTAAGATGATGCGTGAAAAGCTTCATGAGCTGGGGACTCAGGAGGCCAAGAACTCACCGTGGGACCTTGTGAGGATGACTTTCCTGTCTAGACCTCTGTTCTCTCATCTGCAGGCTCTCCCCAGGTCATTTCTAGCTTCAGCCTTTGGTGAGTTATGCAGTGTTTATTACTTGCAGAACAGGCAAGACGAGCTGCCTTCCAAGGGTAGTCTAAGACACGATGGGCATATCAGAGACTAAGGCTTGGTGGGCTTCCAGTGGAGGAGAGGAGATGTAGAGAAAAGGGAAAACCTGGCTTTCTTCAATCAGCCACTGTCTCAAGCAGCAAGTGCATTCTCGTGTACTGGATGGAAATCCAGGTGACAGAATCTGGGGAATCCCGACAAGCTCACTGAGGCCTTTTTATGCTGAAAAGTATTTTCTTGTCATTTGCTTTTTCTTTTATTGCTATGGCCCCAATTCATAAAGAACATCATTTCTCATTATCTGGGAACAACGCATGTTACTGGTTGGTACGTGCCAACATTCCTGGTGTTATTGTCATCACCAGATTTTGTGTGGAAGACTTAAGAACAGATGATATGTAGTGATGTCGTTTTCTGTTCTAGTATACTATAATCAGCATTTAAAACCAATAACATATTTAACAATCTAGAGATTTTATGGCCATTAGTGGCTCCAGGGCAACTTAAGGTGCAATTGAAAAAAATTGTGAAACTTTTAGTGAAGTAAAAATTGATAACTGTCACCAGTTTTCCCTCTTGCTGACATAGAATTATGTAACTGTGCCCTTTGTCCTCCGACTATCGATAGAATAAGTGGAATGCGTTTCTCTTCTACTTTATTGATGTTGGTTTGACCATGAACTGTCTTTGGCTAATGGAATGTTAATGAATGAGATGCCTTGATGTTTAAATGTCCTCGCTGATTTGGTTTGCTCTTCTGCACTTTTCTCCAAGTTAGGCTTCAACAGTATGTGAACTGAGAATTTCCAGACGTTCAAGCTGGATTTAGAAAAGGCAGAGGAACCAGAGATCAAATTGCCAACATCCTCTGGATCATAGAAAAAACAAGAGAATTCCAGAAAAACATCTGTTTCATTGACTACACTGGAGCCTTTGTGTGGATCACAACAAACTGTGGAAAATTCTTAAAGAGATGGGAACACCAGACCAACTTACTTGCCTCCTGAGAAATCTGTATGCAGGTCAAGAAGCAACGGTTAGAACCAGACATGGAACAATGGACTGGTTTCAAATTGGGAAAGGAGCAACTGAACTGAACTCTGCACTTTTGCCATTAGAGCAACCTATCTCTAGTAGTCATTGGTCCAAACAGAATGAGAAGTGTGGAGCCAAGCCGGCCTACACCTGTAGCCTGAAGTCCGTCCGCAGCTGCAGAAACAGCCCAGCTTACTTCCAGAGCCGTGAATAAGAAAAGGACATTTTTATTGTTGTAAGCTACTGAAATTTTGGTTTGTTTGTGATGCAGCTCTATTGTGGCATAAACCTAAAATGCAATACAATAATACATACTTTTGTAGCATGAATAAAGGCCTCTAAAATTGCCTTCACTGGTTTCATTTTCAGCCAGTCAACTTGGACCATACAACGTGACTTTTAGTGTTTAATACATATTCTCTCTGTGTGTGTATTTGAGACACATGCATACTTTCTTGACAATACATCCATGGTCAGGAGAGGATGCTTGATTGACCCACAGGTGACATATTACCCTAACAGCTACCATCTTCTTTTCTTCCTTGTTCTCTTTAGGAGGCCTCATGCTCTTTACAGCTTTAGCAGCATAACTGCTTGCTGGCTCTGCTGGCATCATAGCAGGGTCCTTGCACACTCATACTACCAGCATCTTGGAACTTTCTTCCATCAGCCCTTAAAATACTTTTGTCCAGAACAGTATGTGAAGCACTGATAGTAATTTTGTAATAGCAACTTTGCTTTTCACTTTGTATCTTACATAGTTTCTTACGTAGAACACATATCTGTGGTCAAATGTGCTCTGTGAGAAAGAGGAAAAGAACTCAAGGCAGAGCTTAAATTTTGACTCCATTTATCCAATTCAGTGCCAGAGAAAGTATGATTATAGTTAGGCTTGCTCATTATCTATTGTGGAGTGACAAACCACCTCCAAACTGGGTGGCCTAAAAAATCATTTTATTTTGCTCACAATTTTGTGGATCAACAAACAGTTCAGGAAGGGCTTGCCTGGGTGATTCATCTCTGATCCGTGTGGCACCAGCTTGGGTGGCTAGGATGTGACAATCCACTTCTGATATGGCTCCTTCACTCACAGTTTGGGCATGTGAGCAAGGATGGCTGGCATTTGATGTTGACTGTCAGAGCGAGGCTGAGCTAGAGCTGTCATCTGAAGAGCCTACACGTGGTCTGTCTGTGTGGTTGGGGCTTCTCACAGCATAGTAGATGGATTCCCAAAGATAGTGTCGCCAGAGGGAGCATTCTAAGAGACAGGAAGTGGAAGCTACCAGACTTTTAATGCGTGGGTCAAGAAATTAGCATAACTTCTATTCTATTCTGTTGGCTTTCCCAGATTTAAGGAGAGGGGACATAGAAAATCTCTCACCATGAGAGAAGCAGTAGAGTTTACAGCCGTCTTTCATTTCTATATATGTGTGGGTAGTTTTTACTCAGAAAGCTTTAAGATATAAATGTGACCTGGGTTGAGGGCTGCTTGGAACTAGGAATTTTTTTGCTATTTTTTTTCCCTTAGCTGTGGATGTGTGCTCAGTTGCTTCAGTCGTGTCTGACTCTTTGCAAATTCACAGACTGAAGCTTGCCAGGCTCCTCTACCCATGGAATTTTCCAGGCAAGAATATTGGAGTGGATTGCCGTTTCTTCCTCCGGGGGATCTTCCCAACCCAGGGATCTAACTCACATCTCCCGCGTTGCAGGCAGCTTCTTTACCACTGAGTCACTGGGGAAGCTCTCCTTAGCTGTATTTTGTTTCTTTGTGTCAGAGTATAGTTGATATACAATATTATAAAAGTTACAGGTGTACAGTATAGTGATTCATAATTTTTAAAGGTTATACCCCATTGTTAGGGTTTGTTTTTTTTTTTGATAACTAAAAATGTGACTTTTTTTTTTTACTTCTGTCAAAGGAGAGCTGGGTGAAATGAATGTAAACTGTAATCCTGGTCAGATAAATTAGAGTTACATGCTAATTACCTCACGATGTACCACAGTCTTTAAAGCTTAGACAATTGGATGGTAATAATGATAACAATAGCTTTCTATGTACCACGCTCAGTGCATTTTCTGTATGGATTCATATGGTCTTCATAGCACAGCCATGAGGTCATTTGTTTATCAACCCCATTTTCATGAGAAAACTGAGGCACAGGGAGGTTAAATAACTTCCTAGAGTCACATGGCCAGTAAATGGCAGCCTGGAGTTTGAATTGCACTCTATCTGGTTCCACTGCAAAAGGGGAAATCATCTGCTTGACCTTTACATTCCTCCTTTCACATGGGGAGGAGAATCAGCAGGTGTGTGGATTTGCTGCTGTTAAATACTTTTATGTGCATAAAATGCACAAATATGTTCCTATTAGAGCTTGGATCCAGAAGTGGAAAAACGGAAACGTGTTCTTTCCTCTCTAGGTGATCTTTAGAGAGGCTATTTCAGGAAAACGCATCCATGTTTTTGTTCTCCTAACCCTGCCCCTAGTCAGCTTGAGTTTTGTCTAAAGTTAATAAGGCATTTATTGACCCTGAACTTGTCTTTATCAATGCTTTCTTTGAATGTAATTTTTCATTCTAAAAGAGGTGTGTGTGTGTGTGTGTGTGTGTGTGTGAAAATCCTATTGCTGTTGTGAGAAAAACAAGAGTTTGGATAGACAAATTTAATACAGTCCTTCTTCTGAAGTCCCATCTTCGGGATTTTTTTGTGAGGAGTCTTTAAATTTGTATAATGACATAATTTGTGTTAGTTCATACTTATTAACAACTCACACTGCAGTTTCCTATCTCCTTGTATTTGGAAATTTGAGCATTTCAGGACAGCTGGCTACCTTTGCGGAGGCCCCAGAGCACTTTTTCATGATTCATGAAGAAAACTGGTGTGTGGCCAGAATGGGCAGCGACAGGTGGGAGGCACAAAGGTCACCCTTTGTACAGGTTCTCACCACAGGTGTGCACTCTCCACTTTTGTTGTGTTAACCTCTTCATTACCCAGGGACAGCCATGTATGGTGACAAAAATTAGCTAACTTAGAACAGTGCTACACAACCAGTTGAAATCTTTAAATAGGCTCTGTATAATTTTCTGGTCTGGAAGTAAACCTGAAATAGATTTCAGGGGATTCCAGAAATTCTGAAATAACTCAAAGGTTGGGGGCTCATTTCTCAGGACACAGCTGCAAGCAATACTCATTAAACAGACAGGTTTGTGTAAGCTTTGTAAATGATCAAGAATAGCATTTGGATTTTTCTTGTCATTGGGTAGTATATTCTTGGTTTGCATGCTTAAGTCGCTTCAACTGTGTCTGACTCTTTGTGACCCTATGGACTATAGCCTTCCAGGCTCCTCTGTCTGTGGGATTCTCCAGGCAAGAATACTGAAGTGGGTTGCCATTTTCTCCTCCAGGGGATATCCCCAACCCAGGGATTGAACCCATGTCTCTTATGTCTTCTGCATTGCAGATGGGTTCTTTACCATTAGAGCCACGTGGGAAGCCCATTCTTGGTTTAAGAGTTGGATGTGCTACGAGTTCTGTGTGTGTGTGTGTGTGTGTGTGTGTGTGTAAGGGATGAGATTTATTCATTAGTGAAGGATTAAGCCTAGTCAAGCTTAATCAAGTCTTGATAGTCTTTTTTTTTCTATATAAAACTTTTAGTATTTTATTCATTTTCATAGTTTTACAGTATTAGCAAAAATAATGGCCATTATAAATAAGTATAAAATGGAAGTTGATGAAAAAATAACCCCATGCCTTCCTTGACTCCCACCATCCCACCAAAAAACTAGCTAGTATATGGCAAGTATCCTTTTCACACATTATCTTTAGGCATATATTCACTTTGTAGTGGTGGATGGTTTAGCCGCTAAGTCGTATCTGACTCTTGTGACCCCATGGACTGTAGCCTGCCAGGCTCCTCTGTCCATGGGGTTTTCCAGGCAAGATTACTGGAGTGGGTCGCCATTCCTTCTCCAATTGATAGTCTTGATAGTCAAGTCTTGGTCTTAAGATGACATTCTGGTCATGAACATGGTGTCTTTTTCCTCTTAGATTCAATTCCATATTGAGTTTATTCTTTGATAGAGGAGTCTGAAATTTGCAGGCGGATTGCAAATACTCTAATGCAGACATTTTCAAATGACCAATTTTCTTAAATTACTGAGGAATTACCTTATTGATGAGGACTGTATTCTATTCTTTATTAATATTATCTCTAAATTTTAAAAAGTCTTACAAAGTTAGATCTTTCTTCATCTAATAGTTGAGAAAGCAAGTTCAGAAAGTCTTAGTAACTTGTGTAAGGTCACAAAATAGAGCTGAAGTTTCCCCCATCGAATAGTGCTATTTGTATTTCGGTCTGCATCACTCAATTTCCATTGTATTTAATGGATGGAAAGATCACTCAATTTCCATTGTATTTAATGGATGGAAAGATCAGGGTTCAACATTTAAGATGGAAAATAAATTTCAGAAGAGGCTTTAGCAAGAGCTCATTTAACCTATTGTCTATAGTATTAGTCTACTTGTATTCCTATACCTCTCTTAGGGTTGCTTATGGTGTGTTTAACTGTGCTAGTTTGCTGGAGGGCTGGCTTTCTTTGCACCACAGATGTTACTTCCATGAGCAGAAGTGAGTGAATGCTAACACTTGTCAGTATATCTGCTTGATTTATAGCTTCTTCCCAGCATGGTATACCAAGTAGGAAGACTACGAAGTAAATTTTGCTTGAGATATATTTAGTAATCCATCCAACAATCCATCCAAAGGAGGTAAAGGTAGAGATATAGGATGATTAAGACAGGATTTCAGCCTTGGACATGACCAAAGACATGTAGAGGGTCACTCCAATGTGGTGTAATAAGAGCTATGGCAGAGGTGCCAAGTCCTTTGAGGATAGATGAGGAGCCACTCTTTTGGGAGGATTTGTGAAAGACTTAACAAGAGAGGTGGCATTTGAGATCAGTCTTTAGAGATGAGAATATTTTGAATGGAGAAGGGGAACAGTATTCTCAAACACAAAGCATATGAAAGGGCATGGAACACTGGGGGCACCATGAGTGGCTTTGTAGGTTGGAGCACAGAATATGTACATGTATAGGACCTGAGAGAGAAGATCTTGGAGAAATGAGTTGAAACCAGACAGTGAAGGGGAAGTCTAAGCAATGGGGATCCACAGAAGGATTGAATGGTAAGATCAGGTTTGTATTTCAGAAACTGAACTCTGTATTCAGGTTGGGATTGAGGAAGAGGGCACTAGAGAGAGGGGGATGGTTAGATGATGAATACCATGAGAGCAGTAGTGGAGGCCTGAGTGACGAGGTCCCAGTCTTTAGAGACGTTGGGAGATACTGCTTCCTACTGTAGTTGGAAACACATTGTTTAGTGAGGTTGAAGGAAAGCTTGGAGTGGATCTTGAGTTTCAGGTTTCTGTTTTAGGCAAAGTGGAGTTGCCAACTGAGATAAGATAAGAAATGCTAGAATAAGAAGTAGGTAGGGAGAGGATATGAAAGAATTAGTTTTTATATGTTGGGTTTGAAGAATCTGTGAAATGTTGAGTTGGAGTTGACCAGTGGAATGTTGGAAATTTGAATCTGGAGCCCAGGAGAAAATAGGGCTTAGAAATAGGGATTTGGATAGAGGAGCCTGGCCGGCTACAGTCCATAGGGTCACAAAGAGTCAGACATGACTAAGCAACTGAGCACACACACAAAGCTTCAGAGGTTAGCAGACGCCTACAGAGCGAGTGACAGCAAAGGACAAGGAGTGGACAGAGAGGGCAGATGGGAACCAGGAGAGAAGGCTGCACAGGAAGTGGTGGACAGGATTCCAAAAGGACCAAATGGTTGGCGATACCAAATATACAGGGAGGCCAAGGAGACCAAAGATTGCTAGGAAACCTTAGGATTCATCATTTGGGCGATAACCAGTGACCACATCACTTAAAAAGCTGGTCTCAAAACAATATGTCAAATATATCCCCAAACAATATACATTCTCTAATACCATTTCTATAACACAGCACATTGAGAACTCTGAAGGGACAGATTTCTAACAGTGGTTATCTCTTAGTGGTAGTATTAGGGGTGTTTTTTTTTAAAAAAGGGAAAAGTCTACTTTTAACCCCATTCAGGTCGTTTTCTCAATTCAGGTCCTATTTCCTTGCTGGCTGTCAGCTAGGGTCACTTTCAGCTTCTGGAGGCTCTCACTGTTGGCCTCCTTGCATCTTTAAAGCAGCAGTGGGGTGGGGAAGAGTCATTCCCATTCTTCATATCTCTCTGAAGAGATAGTTTGTAGCTGATCCGGTAGAAAAACTGGACAATTCTTAACCATACAGTGGCAGCAAAACAGAAAAACAAACATGTACTTTAGCATCAAAAGCCACTGGTTACACTTTCATGTGTGACTTTCTTGCCATGTGGTCTTTATTATGTTATTGAACTTCTTAGTCTCCTGATCTTTTCCAGCTTCCAGAGGCTGCCTGAATTTCTTGGCTCCTGGTGCCCTTCTCCCGCTCTGATCAGGGGTGATTTTTCTTTCTTTCTTTTTTTTTTTTTAGTGCTCTTTTTGGTTTGTTTTTGATCATTTACATTTTGTAAATGTCCTGCAATGACCATGCATTACGTTTGCAATCATAAAAGAATATGACAAAAATTTGTACAGAAGGGAGTCACTGGTGACCTTAGTAAGAATAGTTTTAGTGGAGTCATAGTAAGCAGAAGTTGGATTCTAATGGATTGAGAAGATAATTGGAGCTGAGGAAATGGGAACAAGGAATAGTTGACTCCCAGTTAGTGGCAAAGCATGGAAAGAGAAAGAGGTAGTATCAGGATTGAGAAAATTATTTATTGGTAGCAGCAGTTCTTAAACCTTTCACTTGTAGGACCACTTTCTAGTCTCGAAAAGTCATGGAGGATGCCAAAGAGCTTTTGTTTCTGTCGGTTAATATTTATCATATTACATAATAACACAGAAACCTACAAAATATTTACCTATTGATTCATTTAGAAATAACAATAAGCCCAGTGGTACTGTTTTTCATTTTTACATCTCTCTAGTGTTTGACTTACTAAAAACCAATTGTATTCTCATATCTGCTTTCTCATCCAATCTATTACAGTATGTTGTCTTGGTTGAAGTAAATAAGAAAAATCTGACCTTAGACAAATATGTGGACTTCTCTGAAAGATCCTTGTGGACTCTCTGAAAGAGCCTCAGAGCCTTGAGTATTTTTAGCACTAATTAGCAGTGCTGCCTGGGAAGAGAAACTCTCCAAAGCCTAGGGTTGGGATATTAGCCTTTATTCTTAGGATGGGCGTGCTTCCAATTGGGTCACTCCTGTGCTAGATTTTATATATTTAGGTTGCAACAGCTCATGTATATCCATTTGCATGTGTTCATAGGAGGCAGATTCACTGCTTTGTTTAGCAACCTTATTTTGAGTGTCTTTGATATTCAAGTCTTTCTTGCATTGTCCAGTAAGATTAGAAAAAAACAAAAGTGGAAATAAAAGGGAAAATTAAACTAGAATACCTTAGCTGCAGGAGAAAATTCAATTTGAAAAAATATGAATATCGTTTTAAACAATTGTTTTAGTTCCTGTGATTAAAACAAATTTAAGTGATGTGATCAACAAATTTTATAGGGAAAGTTTTAAAATTAAGATCTTTTCACATCAGTTTTGAATAATATGGACCATTCTCTCCCATAAACTATTTCCCCTAAAGTTGAGCACTAACTTAAGTATATCTTGGCATCTTTTCACTTTTGCATGGAAAAGTGTAGTTTTGGAATAAGGGGTTCCTGACTCACAAACTTATTCAGAGGCTAAACCCTTAATTTAGAAAAAAATCTGTAACTCACTTGACAAATGCCAAGTTTCCCATATCTTTCACAAAGTGAAATACAGTTGATTTACAATATTATATTAGTTTCAGGTGCACAACATAGCAACTCAATATTTTTATAGGTTATATTCCATTTAGAGTTATTAAAAATAATGGGTTTTCCCCTATGCTTTACAGTATATCCTTGTTACTTATTAAGTTTTCCATACCTTGATGAGATCTTGGAGTTGAAAGAAAACACTGACCATCTAGTTTGTCTTTATTTTGTAGCTTAAAACACTAAAAGCCAGGAGATGAGGGGAGATCCTGAAATATACATTGGTGGCTTGTTGCAGAGACTTTTTTCTTCCAGTCTTGTATACTTTTCTTTACACCAGAGATCTAAACTTCTCATGGTAACAAAAATGCAAGAAGCCTTTAGAGTTGTCTGTGGCACAAACAAAATTACAACCATCTCTATGCATTTGAAGAGTCCTTCAAGTTTCAGTTTAAATGGTTCATTTAGGTTTTTGGTTGTGGCTCCTGTCTCTTTTTGGATATCTCCTGCTTATTGATCTATTTGCAGTGTGTTTCATTCTATGATTTTTGGTCTCTCTCTCCCTCCCTCTCTGTATCTCTTTTTCTCTACCGTAACTGTGTACTATTCTCTTTGTTTCTGTCAGTCTCTCTCTCTCTTTGTTTATCTTATTCCCTCTTTCTCTCTCTTCTTAATCTCCTCATATAATGGGTTCTAAAGGATAGTTCTCTGGTCTTCCTTTTTATCTTTCATGTTCTTTCTGTCTTCTTAGCTTTTTATCTTCGATGAGAGATATTAATCTATAGTTTTATTTTTTCTGTATTGTCATAGCAACAACATTTTTGGTATATATATATGTTGTTTAGTCATTAATTTATGTCTGACTCTTTTGTGAGGCCATGGAACATAGCCCGCCAGGGATTTGGGATTTCCCAAGCAAGAATACTGGAGTGGGTTGCCATTTCTTCCTCCAGGAAATCATCCCAACCTTTCCATTTTTTTTCCAATTCTGTACCACTGAGCCACCAGGAAAAGACAAACTACCAAAACATGTACACACACACACTTTTTCAGATTATTTTCCATTATAGGCTATTACAAGATATTGAATATAATTAGTGCTCCATACTATTTACTAGGTTGTTTCAGGTGCATTTAGATCATCAACTTCATCTTGGTTGAGTTTTGTTAGTTTGTGGTTTTCAAGGAATTGCTCTACCTTTTCTAAGTTTTCAAATTTATGAATATAAAGTTGTTTATCGTGTTCTATTGTTATCTTTTTCCCTTGGAGGGTTTGGTTCTTTATTTCAAAAAGACATTTATCAACTTGTATCAGAACAGTTACATTATTGGTTTTTGTTTTACCCAATCTGCTCCCAAAGAAACCACACCAAAGAAGAGTACATTTTGAGCCAATTAAACTGCAGGGTGCACACCTAACAGACCTCACTGAAACCTTACCAAAAGGAGGGGATTGGGTAGGAAAAAAACTTTAAAAGATTAGCACACTGCCAGCCCACAGACTGTAGAGAGCTGTCACAGCCAGATGGGATGACGAGTGCACTCCAACCATAAAGAAACAGTTTAAAAATAATATAAAATTTAGTATTTTTTTATTTACTTACTTGC
Organism: Neotragus pygmaeus; assembly: GCA_006410875.1. NCBI lineage: Eukaryota > Metazoa > Chordata > Mammalia > Artiodactyla > Bovidae > Neotragus > Neotragus pygmaeus. Next base: position 12,293 of record SJYV01010729.1, on the reverse strand, counting down.
TTATTAGCCACACCAGATCTTAGTTGTGGCATGGCATCTTTTAGTGGTGTCATGCAAACTCTTAGTGGCAGCATGTGAACTCAGCTGNCTTCTCTATTTTTATGGTATATATTTGTGCTGAGGCCTCTGATTACAGTCTTGGTGTCTGGTTGCTAAAAGGGACGAAGAAAGATGTGGATGAGGCCAAGTTCATAGCCCATTGAGATGATCATGACCAGGTGTCTTTGCTTCCCGCTTCATGGCTAGAGAATTCCTTCTTGTGTGCAGATTGGCCTTTGGGGAATTTCTTTTGTGGCATCCACAGCTGGGAAGTGATTCTCTTCTTCAGTTTGGTTATAAGGTCTTCTCTCCTTTATGTCTTTGGCAGTGAGCTCATTATTTCTGTTTTATAAAGCAGAATGTAAAATCACTTCCTTTCATCCAGCTAGCTTGGTTTTAGATTTTACATTCAAGACTAGATAGGGAACTTTGTTGTCTTCTTAATGTATGTGAGTGGGGGTGGGGGAGAAAAGTACTCAACTATTTGAGGGATTGTTGCAGACATCATGACATTTTACCCCTAAATACATCATCCTAAGAACAAGGACTTTCTCCTAAATAAGCACAGTAGAGCAACCCCCACTTCCCCAGGAAATTTAACAATCATGAATCTAATACATAGACCATATTCAGATTTTTCCCGTTATAGATTGGAAACATTTGTTTTTGTTTTGATGACCTTTCTAGAACCACCAAGGTTTTTTTTTTTTTGGTGCTTTTGTGCTTATCATGCACATTATTTTCTATTTACTTGATCTCACGGCGCTAGGCTGGGAGGTAAGAGCTTTGCTCACAGTTGCAGTTCAGCACAGACTTGGGTACCACCAGCTCCTCTGCTCACAGCGCCACCTATTGTGTGACCCATAATAGATGCTCAATACATGCTTGAGGACTTAGATAAAACTGAGTATTGCCAGTCAGGGTCCATGTTGCAGAGTTACACTTTGGTATTTCTGAGCGTCTAGTTTTAAAGCTCACTATGAGTTGCCATTCACTGCCCTTTTCCTCAGACTTCTTGGCATTCCTATCAGTCTTTTGTACACTCCATCTCCCTGCTATACTCATACGTTATCTTTTGTGTGATTTTTGACAGCTCATGAAGCACTGAGTAGAAAGGGAATAAGAGTGATGATGTAAGTGGAAGAGACTGAGATGCTAGTTACATTCGGAGGAAGTGGGTACTTTTAAGCTGGTGTCAGCTGTCTCAGTGGCAAAACCCCAAAGTTACCAGTACTTTTGAGCAGCTCAGGGTATAATTTTCTAGCCTGTTTCCACATTCTTTTCACAGGTATAATGTTATAATACCAGAATGGTACTGGGTTCAGATCAGGCTGGAAGCAAAAGATCCCAGAGGCTTTATACTTTAGTCCTGGTTGGCAGGAAGATTTGCCATGGGTAATCAAGGTGGTTGTCAGTTCATCTGTTTTGTCTTGTCAGGAAGCCTGCAGGACTGTGACATTTTTAAGGCTTGTCAAGTTTATTAGATCCATGAGTAATAGTTATGTCATTTAAATTATGCTTTAAGGACAAAGGTGATGAAGGAGTTTAAGACAAACTTTTCTTAGCGTGCCTTTGGGAGCACATTGATATCTAACATTACCTACTTTGACAGGGTCCTCAAGAGTAAGATTAAGGAAAGGGATGGATATGTTTGGAAGCTCTGAAGTATCTTAGTCCAGCTCAGTAGAAACTAGAATCCAGTGTTTTCAAGATGTTGGATACTGTTTAAAGTAGAGTAAGGCCTATGTACTTACTTCAGTGTTTGTATATGGATGCAAAGACCATGCTTGGCATGATTTCTTCATCTTCATCAAGTAGTTACAATGTGATACAGATTTGTTTCCTATTGATAAATGGAGAACTTGAAGTGTAAGGGTTGCTAAGTAAATACCCTCAAATGAGAACTGACAAGATCTTTCAAAACACGGTGGAAAAGCCAAACTTTTATCAGCATTTCCTTGGCTTTTTCAAATCTCAAAGCAAGAAACAAGATGAATGCAGGGTAAACTTTTTTAATCCCTAGACATCTGTAACAGAGATGTCGTCACCTTTGAGTTATGTTCAATGTTGGTCATTTAAATAAATCCTAATGATTTACTGAACAAGTGTTGGGTTACTCTTTTTCATCCCAGTGACTTCTACAAGAGATAAGAGTCTTTGGGCCTCAAGAAGGATATCAACAGAGGAATGTTATACACAGGTGAAATATTGAAAGTGGCCATATCTTTTCTTCTTCTTATTTAGAACTTTCTCCTTATTCTACAAGCTAGATACCCAGAAACACCACTGTGGCAGCTTACCTAGGTCTGATCTTGGGCAGTTCTCTCAGCACTTGGAAGATTTCTTGACTTTATTGCCCAATTCAACTTTTGCTCATTTCCCCAGTCTAAGAATCTGAGGGCTTTGTGACTTTAAATAAACAAATGAATTGATTTGCCCTTTGGTGTGTGTGGCCATTTTAGTGTAATATATAATCTTTCAAAATATTTTTAAAAGTTCTTTAACTATGAAACTTTTCAATGGCATTTTAAAAACATGTACAAAAGTGGAGACGCTAACTATAAGGGACTTGTCTTCAATGATTATCAACACACGACCAATCTTGCTTAATATAGAGCCTCCCCTCCCCTCCCCCCGATTATTTTTAAGAAAATCCCCAATAATATATAATTTCATCTACAAAAATTTCAAGGTGTCTTATAAAGACTTAAAAACTACCACACCATCATCATAGCTAAATATTAACAGTAATTCCTTAAAATCATCAAGTATCTAGTCATTCACATTTATCTGATTATCTTGTAACTTTAAAAAATAGTTCATATACTTTGTTTGCATTTGGATCCAATTAAGGTTCCTACATTTCAGTTGGCTGACATGTCTCAAATATCTTTCAATCTACTGGCTTTCTCTTCTCTGTCTCTGTCTCCCCTTCTCTTCTTTACCCACTTCTCATGTATTGAAGAAATTGACTATTAGTCCTGTACTCATTTGGATTTGCTGACTGAACCCTTTTAGTGTCATTTACTGTGCTTCTTTTTTGCTCTCTGAATTTCCTGTTGTCATTCTGTTGCTCAATCATGTCTAACTCTTTGTGACCCCATGGACTCCAGCATGCCAGGCTTCCCTGTCCTTTACCATCTCCCGGAGCTTGCTCAAATTCACATCCATTGAGTCGGTGATGCCATCCAAATATCTCATCTTCTGTCGTCCCCTTCTCCTCCCGCCTTCAATCTTTTCCAGCATCAGCATCTTCTCCAGTAAGTCAGCTCTTCACATCAGATGGCCAAAGGATTGGAGCTTCAGCTTTAGCATCATTCCTTCCAATGAATATTCAGGACTGATTTCCTTTAGGATGGACTGGTTTGATCTCCTTGTTGTCCAAGGGACTCTCAAGAGTCTTCTCCAACACCACAGTTCAAAGGCATCAGTTCTTTGGCTCTCAGCCTTTTTTGTTGTCTAGTGCTCACATCCGTACATGACTACTGGAAAATCCATAGCTTTGACCATGTGAACCTTTGTCAGCAAAGTAATGTCTCTGCTTTTGAATACACTGTCCAGATGTGTCGTTGCTTTTCTTCCAAGGAGCGAGTATCTTTTAATTTCCTGTAAACTGGTTGATTTGGAGGCTCTATTAGATTTATATTTGAGTTTTGGGGCAACTTCACTGGTAGTTTTGCATGTTTTTTCCTCTTATAAAGGTTTTAGCTGTACTCCACATATTTTGATATATTGTGTCTTTATTAACATTGTTTTCAAGAAAATGTTCAAATTTTCCTTTTCTCCAGTCTCCTTATTTTTGAATTTTCTCAATTCTGATTTATGCTGTTCTTTCAGAGCTTCCACCATTTTCTAAACTGTTCAGTTGATGTTAAAATATCAGTGTGTGGTTTTTAATCACTTTTGTAGGTATGACTTTCTGGATTGCTTTCTTTGTGGGAGCACTTGTCTACTCCTTACTCTCCTTTTTGTCCCAATAACATGGTAGAAAGTCAATTGTAAGTTTTCCTGTACTTTTAGAAGGGTGAGGTGGACCAGATGGCTTTTTTGGCCTCACAGATGTACAAATTCGTCTTCCCAGGCTTTCTCAAGGTGTTAAAGAAAACGATCTTGCTGTTTCCGGGATCTGCCTCCTCTGCCCACCTCCTTCGCTTTCATCTGATCATCATCACAGGTGTCCATATTGTCCCAGTCTTGCTTAATTTGGCTTTTTCCTCTCAGCGTTTTATCATTACTCTGGGGTTTTCTCTTAGGAGGGAGATTTGGTTTGTTAGTTTTGATGTGTAAAGGGTCCAACCTGCTGCAGCCACATCATATCTTACCACGTCAAGACCCCCTTGATGAAGGCACTCATTCACAAATTGCATCAAGCAGAATCCCTTCCGAGTTTGGCTGGCCATTCCCAGGCTGGTCTGCTGTGAATACTTGCCGATCTGGGGGATTCCTGTACTCAGGGACCTCAGAGGCCCACCTGCCTGCCTTCTGCATCCTCCTGACCGGATGTGTGATCCACATGAAGTGTGCAGCTGTTGGAGTTTTGCAATACCTTCTTACTAGCTTCCCCACGTCCAGTGCTTTCTCCCTCTGGTACCTGCCTTGTGTGCATGCTTAGTCACTCGGTTGTGTGTGACTCTGCGACCCCGTGGACTGTAGCCTGCCAGGCTCCTCGGTCCATGGAATTCTCCAGGCAAGAATCCTAGAGTGGGTTGCCATTCCCTTCTCCAGGAGATCTTCCTTACCCAGGGATCGAATCTGGGTCTCCTACATTGGCAGTTGGATTTTTTACTGCCTGAGCCACCCTTAACCATATTCTGTCTCACACCGCCACTCTCCTGGATAGAGTTCTCACTCCTGTCACATTGTTTCCTGCTTCTGGGGCTTTGCTAGTGCCGTGGCTTCTGACTAGAGTATCTTTCCCATTTCTTTGACTAACTCCTTCAGTTAACGGTTTCCCTCCGCTAAAAGAAAGCTTCCCAGATCCACCCTTCCACTCAGCCTGAGTTAGCCTCCTTTACGGTCTCACAATGCCTCATGAACATATCTTGACTTGTAGTCATCACTGCGTGATTAGCTATTTAAGGGCTCTTCACGTCCTCATCATCTAGCTTAGCTCATGACTGGCCTAAGCTAAACTTTGTCTTACTCACACTTGTTTCCCTAGCACTTTGCTAAGAATGGTTCTTCATAGATGGTTGTAGAATAGAAGAATCCTCCAGAGCAGGTGTTGGCTACTTTTATTTCTTTGGAGAAAAAGGTTAGTTAAGGAGAAGAGCCTGTTCCTTCCTCTCCATTGTTTCCTTGCCTTTACCATGCATGAATTACTTCCACAAATATAAATTCAGTCCTCATAAATCAAAGTTCTTCATAGATGGTTGTAGAGGAGAAGAATGAATGAACAAATAAATGAATTATTAGTTGGATATTTTTAGGTGAAGTGTGAGAGGCACACATGAAAAAGGATGAGTTTCCAGTATAATTCCAGGAGAAGAGTGGCGTAAAAGAGGATCCATTCTGTCTACATGTGAGTTGGCTCTCTGTAAGAGACATGTTGCTTCTCTGTAAGAGAGTATGACAAAGTTCAAACTTTGTTTCTCTCCATGTTCACAATCTGGCAAAAGCAAGACCACACAGTCCCATTGTGGTTTTGTAGGCAGATGTGTGCATGTTATAAAGTCTGTCTGTTACTGATCAGTACCAAGGTTAAATACAACATCAAGAACAGATCGATTCAAAGCACTGTGAAAACAATGCCCATAGGAAGCCTGTGTGTGCATGCGTGTGTGTCTGTCTGTCTCTGTGTCTGTGTCTCAGCACAAATGTCTGGAGCTAGATGAAACAGTGACCTAAAACTGGCAAAACTGAGCACTTCCCTGATAAACATGTACCGGTTGTTTGGAGGACTGAATTTATATTTGTGGAAGTAATTCATGCATGATAAAGGCAAGGAAACAAGGGGGAGGAAGGAACAGGCTCCTCTCCTTAACCAACTTTTTTCTCCAAAGAAATAAAAGTAGCCAACACCTGCTCTGGAAGATGATGAACATTTGAATGAAGGAGAGATGCTTCATTGAAGTCAGTAAACAGGCAAGTTAATATACTAAGTTCACAGCACATGGAGCTATTGTTGTCTTCCTCCAACAGTATTTAGGTGATAATTTGGAAAACAACTTAAGTGTAGAAAGAGAATCCTTGAAGGCTGAGACCAAACCTCTGTTATCTAATATCAGTTACAAACCTATTTCTATAAATGCTAAGAAGCAAGTGATCGCAGAATGCTAAAGAAGTGGCAGTATGTAAGCTAGGACCAAGCTAAACTTATGAAATGATTTATGTAGTTGTCCATTCATCCAGCAAGCACTTAGTGATTATGCACTATGGTGAGAAGTGCTATGAATGTAATCAGTGTGGTCAGCCCTGCAGCTGACATCATCTGCATAGCATTCTGTTCCTCTCCGCACCTGCTCCCGGCCCCACTGCCACATTGCGCAGCTTGTGGGATCTTAGCTCTCTGACTAGGGCTCGAATCCAGGCCCTCAGCAGTGAGAACAAGAAGTCCTAACCACTGGACTGCCAAGGAGTTCCCAGCATTCTGTCCCTTTATCCTTTTAATTTTTCCACTTGATGCCTTTTCAAACCCTAGCTAGTGTGTTTGGCTGTTTAGACTTTGGGAGCAAAGGTTACTCTAGCCAGAGAGATTGTAAGGAACTCTAGCTCAGTAGACATGACCCAGCCTCAGCCTTTATAGCACAAGCTCTTCTGGATTTCTGCTTAATGGAGACCACTGGACTCAGACTTTGAATGGCAGCTCTTGGAATTTTGCAGTGCACAACTCGCGTGGCCTAATATGGCAGCCCTACATAGGAAGTGATTTTCATTTTTCACTTTCCTTGTTCCTTCCAGGAATTCTACACTAAACTGTCCTTATAAAAAAGACAGTAAAAATACAGAAGGATTCAGGCCATTTTCTAGTTTGTTATATCTCAGGGAATTCAAAATTCTTTGAATATTCACAATTCTAATTAACTTTTTTTCTGGAACTCTCTTGCTTTTTCCAGAAAAACATCTATTTCTGCTTTATTGACTATGCCAAAGCCTTTGACTGTGTGGATCACAATAAACTGTGGAAAATTCTGAAAGAGATGGGAATACCAGACCACCTAACCTGCCTCATGAGAAATCTGTATGC
>SJYV01010728.1:0-19713 GCA_006410875.1 Neotragus pygmaeus | reverse complement strand
TGTGTGTGTGTGTGTGTGTGTGTGTGTGAGCTGCTCAGTCATGTCCAACCTTTTATGACCCTGTGAACTATAGCCAGCCAGGCTCTTCTGTCTATGGGATTCTCCACAGAATACTGGTGTGGGTTGCCATTCTCTTCTCCAGGGAATCTTCCCCTTATAGGGTTCAAACCCACTTCTCCTGTGTTTCCTGCTTTGCAGGCAGATTCTTTATCATCTGAGTCACTAGGGAAGCCCCTATGTAATGTAGCCTCCATAAAAACCCAAAAGGAAGGGATTCAGAGAGCTTCCAGGCTGGTGGATCAGAACTCTTCTGCATGCCACTTTGCAGGGCCCAAACTCTAGCGACTCCTTTGTTCAGAACCTTACTTTAGGTATCTCTTCCTCTGGCTTTTGATTTTCACCCTTTGATATTATTTGGAATAAACTGGTAATCTAGTGAGTAAATTGGTTTCCTGAGTTCTGTGAGCCATTCTATTAAGAGCAGATAAATTCAACCCCAGGAAGGAGTCAGGAGAACCTCTGATTTCTAGCCAGTCAGTCAGAAGCATAGATAATAACCTGGATTTGGGACTGACATCTGAAGTGGAGTCAGTCTTGTGGCACTGAGCCCTTAACCTGTGGCACCTGATGCTATCTCCAGGTGATAGGGTCAGAATTGAGTTGAATTGTAGGACACCCAGTCTGGGTCAGGGAATTGCTTAGAAGCATTCAGGGAAACCCTCACATTTTGGAATTGAAGTTTAAATCAGAGGGATCCCACAGTCTATTACTTGCTGTGTCTGGCTTCTTTAACTTAGCATTACTATTTCAAAGTTCATCCACATTGATCAGAACTTCCTTTTTATGGCTGAATAGTGTTCCCTTGTGTGGATATGCCACATTTCATTTATCCATTCACCCACTGGTAGACATCTGGGTTGTTACCACATTTTGGCCCTTGTGACTAGTGCTGCTACAAATACTTGTGTACAAAGATTTGTTTGAGTACCTGTTTCAGTTATTTGGATATGTACCTATGAGTTGGAATGATATGTAGGAATGGGTTCATAATGTGATAATTCATTGTTTATCTTTTGAGGAGACTTATTTGCAGTTCAAGAGTTTTCCTATATCATCCAAACCAATTCCTCACAGTTCCCAGGACACTGTGACTGCTTGGTTTGGATAGGAGATGGCTCCTAAGGTCCTGCTCATGCAACTGGACCAAGGAATGAACAGTGGTGCCGTCACTGTGGAGCGCATCATAGGAGGAAGTTATCAAGAGGACGTGAGCATTGCCAGTTGACTGAAAGCTGGACCCGAGCAATCAGAGGCTCCTTCCCCCTTCCTGTCCTTGGGATGTACATTCTGTCCACTGTTCTGCACTAGGAGCTGTGTTAAGGACACAGCCCTGAGAGAGCAAAGTCGCGGAGTGCATCTAGACTGAACCTCTTCAAGCCTCTACATAAAGTTTTAAGTTTCTGGCAGGTGGGTATGGCAGTCTACTCATATACTCAACCAAGGCGAGCCTCTCATGTGAGTTTCCTTCCTGCCTACCAAGCTGGAGTGGGGGCCCCCTTCTTCTTCAGGGCAAGGAGAGAAGAGGATTTCAGTTTCAGATTTCACCTGGGGATCTCCCGAGGCTGTGAACCAACACACTCAGGAAGTGGGAGATGAGATGAGTTCCACTGAGACCTGCTAGATTTGTAATGCCATTCGATGCCCACGTGAACATGCCTGGGGGAAGGGCTGGGTGTGCTCACCTGCATCCCCCGGGGAAGGTCTGGGCTGAGGCTGAAGTGGGTCTCATCAGTGTCTCAGGCTAACAGATTCGTCTTAACTACCTGAGCGCGTATCTATCTTCCCAGGCACTGCTCTGAACACTTGCTACTTTTCCATCATCCCAACAACCTCTGAGAAAATTCTCATTTTCCACATAAGGAAAAAAACACTGGGCTACCTAGGTACATCTATAGCCTGCAGGCACAGGGCTCCTGGATGGTACCATCACTTGATTCTTGCTGCTGTCCTGGAAGACTGGACTCCTGAGGGCAGGGGACACTGTCCCATCTGCTCCCCTGGGCCTGGCTCAGGGCCTGCAATGCTTGTCCAGTGGGTCCTGAGGGTGATGGAGTGAGAAGTGAGAGGGCCCAGAGTGGCACCTGGGGAACCTTGGCAGTTAAGGGCAGGTGGGAAAAGAGTAATCAAGGAAAGAGATGAAGCAAATCACTGAGAGATAGGAAGGAACCAGAGGGAACCCCCAAAGGAGGTATTTTAAGACGAGTCAGCACATTCCAAGAACACCTTGCATGTGGACACGCGGGCATCAGCTCCTAGGACAGAGGTCATATCAGATGCGACCATCCCTGCAGCGCACCCCTGCAGGAGGGTCATGAACCTGTGACATGACCTGCACCCTCCCACCAAGGGGAGGGAAGCCTGCATCCTGCAGGGTGCCCTCTATAGCCTGGCGTCTTTTGCTCTGCCTGCCAGGTGTGGCCCGGCCCCTCCCGCCCCACATTCCCTAGTGGTGGGATGGCAGCCAACTCCTCTCCAGGGTGAATTAGCGGAGGGCTGGCAGATGATTAGGTTCATGGACAGCCTGTCATTTATCCCTCTTGGATAGAATTAACCACAAGCACACAAAGAGGACAGAAAGAATTTCTGCCACACTCCTTCACAGAGCAGGTGAAGCTGGGGAGAGGGGCAGGCGTGCAGGCCCGGGACTCAGGCAGGCAGCTCCTCCAGGGAGAAATTTGCGGGAAGTCTCATTTATGTCACAAAAATGCAGGGCTGACGCGTGAAGGTCTTGGGCGATTGCCTGTGGCTGTGGGAGGGTCAGAGCTCTTTGAAGCTCCGCTGTCTCCTCCTGATGCCTGGGTTAGCGGCTGACCTGCACTGCCCCCATGCCTCCCTCCCTGCAGGCTCTGCCACTGCCCAGGCACGACACGGGCCCAGTGGCCAGCAGCCTGGCAGGGACTCAGCTGCCGGGAGAGAAGAGCCTTTGGGGAGTCCAAGCACGAGGTGGGCGCCAAGGTCACTGGCAGACGGGACTCTGTGTTTCCATCCTCTGCTCTCTGTCCCCAGCTGTGGGATCTGGGCATAGGAGATTACTCAAGCCTATGAACCCACAAGAATGGCCTTGTGGCCATCTGTCAGTGGGTCTCTGGCTGGCTGTGTCTGTGTGGTCCTCCTCAGCTGAGCCCTGTATCCCGGCCCTCTCTCGTTCCGTTAGCATCCGTCACCGCTCTATTTACAGTTTCTCTTTCTCTATATTTATCCCAGCTCTCCTTCCCCTCATTGTCTCCCTGGGTCAGCGCCTGCCTCTGTGCAGACTTATTAACACTTAGGTCTTCCAGAAAAGAGCTTGTAGGCTGAATTTCCCCAAACTCCATCCCTCTCCTGATGCGGGCTAAGGACCCTCCCCCGTGGATCACTGGAGTTGGAAGGCTGGCCTAAAAACAGCAATAGCCCCCCAGTCCACAGTCCACCACATGGACGGGGAGCCAGTCCTTCTGGTTTCAAGAGCCCTGACTCAGCACTGCTGTCCGTGATGACCACACCTCACCAGCATCCCCATGTTCAGGGACACATCTCAGGCCAGGGCTCTGGGAGCCAGGCCCCCTTCCCGCCCTCAGAGTGAGCTGTGGAAGCAGACGGTTCTGATGCACGAAAAGGCTCAGAGAGGTAGGATAACTGATCAGAGGACACAGAGCTAGACAGCAGCGCTCCTGGCCCCCAGTCCTTTCTCCTGACCACTTTGCAAAACTACCGCAGGGCCCTATATGTGGGCCACAAATCTGTGCCAGCCACGCGCTGGTGTGCATGCTCGGATGTAAGTATCTGAGAGGCTGTGCGTGCAAACATATTGGGAGTGTCTCTGTGTGTGCTGCTCATGCACCCCTTTTAGGCTTTACTGAAAGTGTGACAAAACAGCGTCTCTGAGCCCAAAGGACTTGCCAAGTGCAAGACTCCTTCTGGACTGAAGCACCCTGCTGCCTGCCTTGGCATTCTGCACCGCATGGCGTGGTGACTGGGCCTCGGCCAGACAGGCGACATAATGTTTTGGCCTCCAGGACGCCTTGAGGCCTTGTCTTTGGGTATTCTGGGGCTGCCCCTGCTGGGTCTGTGCCCCTGTGACTGCCTTGAGAGCAGGTGAACACGCAGAGACCCCCAGCTCCCATGTCGCCCATCAGGAACATACTCAGGGGCCAAAATCCTCTTCCACGGTTCTGCTGAAGGACACAGCTCACCTTGTCAACAGAAGAGCTGCCCCAGTGTGCGGAGAGGCTCCTCTGAAATTAGGTCACCCTCCCACACGCTCCGACCCAGGGCTGCCCAGGCTTCTGGCCATCCAAGGCCACATGCAGCCTAGCTTGGCTGTTTCAAGCTGCATTCTCGAGACTTGTAGCCTCTCGGTGAGGTGCTTCAGTGACGATCAATGCCAGGGTGGAGAAGGTGGGTAGTTATGGATAGTCAGGGGACGAGAGTCTATTTATCCTCCACTGACCAGTCTACTTATCCTCCACTCCTGACTTTATGTTCTGCAAACTGGGCTTCCTTCTAAGAGCTTGACTACGCAACACCCTGACTCCTGCCACATTTCTGTATGTTTTCTTAAAAAGGTCTCCAGGCCACCCTTTGCACTGACTTTTAACCAGGGCCAGGCAAGCTTTCAGCCCCTCAGATCTCTGCCTGCCCCATGGGTCTGGGGAAAGCAGGCCGCGAGTGGTCTGCCTGTGTGACTCTGACATTCCTTTCCAGAGCTCAGCTGCACCCAGGCTCTCTCTTCACCACGAATCCCTTCGCCAGGACATGTGGGGCCTCCTGGGCAGTTGGGTGTGAGGTCAGCTTATTCTGAGCTCAGCGAAAGGGTGCTGGGCCATGTGGCCCGTGAGAGCAGATTTATGGAGGACCCAGAAGGTACAAAAGCGGGTGGGGCAGGGGAGTGCCTTATTCTCCACCATCTGGGACGCTCCTGTCAGGGCCCTGAGCCTGGAGAGCCAGCCAGCTCGCAGGAGGGGCAGAGCCTTGCCCTCACCCAGGGCTGCCCTCTAGTGGAGAGTCTGTGAATGGAGGCCTTCAGGTGGTCAGCCTCTCAGCTCCAAGAGGGCATCTCCAGGAGGCTGGAGACGAGGGGTAGGACCCAGGACATCGTCGGCACAGAACAATCTGGCTTGAAGACAGATGCAGGGCTGCGCCACGGGGGACTCAGCCTCTTCGTGGGGAGAGCTCACTCTTGCTTTCTTCAGTTTCCTGTGCAGACGGCTTGGAGCCGGGACTTCTCCACACAGTAGTTCCCCCAGCCCCTCTCAACGTGCCTCTTCTGTGGCTGAGGCCACATCTCAGCCTCTGCCCCTCCCCTCCCTCAGCCTGGGCTCCGACTGAGGAGCAGATCCCGAGAGGAACCCCAGCTCTGGTCACTTTCCCACACAGCCGATACCTGTCTCTGAGGAGCTGTGTGTGGAATGCCCAGCTGGCCGGCTGAGTGCTGATGCCAGAGGAGCTGTGAGAACTGGGCTGGTGCCTCACGTGTCCCCAGATGCAGCATTTAAGAGACAGTGCAGAGTGGGGTCCCGCTTAGCCCCTGAGGGACAATGCAAGGGGCTCGCCCCTGCTTTGGAAAGAGGCCTGCACGTGTGATCCACAGTGGCCTGAGCTGCACGCTGGAGCAGCAGGAGCTTTGGGTCATGCTGGGGAGCCAGAGTCAGTGGGGCTGGAGGCAGCAGGGACAGAGATGCTCCTGACAGTCACTGAGCCCCTTGTGCGGGAGCTCTTGCCCAGTCTGAGGGGACAGCCTCCTCTCAGCACCCACGGGACAGTTTCGAGTGTTCCTGGTCTGCATGGCATCTCTTAGCAGTACTTTCTAGCTTATACATTCTAGCCTCTTGAGCTCAGATTTAGATCGGAGTAGAAGGCCCGTGCCCCTTGGACAGCAGGGAAACCCTCATCTCAGCAACAAACACTTGACGAAGTGCCAGGGGGATCCTAAACAGCTGAGAAGAGTGTCCTTATCTAGAGCCTTGTGAGGGACGTCAGGTCCTCCTGCGTGCAGGATGCAGGGCTGCGATGTCTGGTACAGTTCAGGGACCAGTATGATGTGGGGTCTGGAAAGCAGTCCTGTCCCGACAGTAGAAGGTCCAGTGAACCTGGAAAAGAGGAGACCCAGTGGACAGAGCGCCTTTGCCCCACATTCTGTCCATCCAGCGCTGGAGGGGAGATGGCACCGATAGGACAAACTTCCTTGTGGGCCCAGAGTGCGCTCAATGGCAGAGAGAATCTGTTAGCAATGTCTGGGGCTAGTTCAACCCCCTTCTCATGGATAAGCAAACAGATCTGTAACAAAGCCTGTGTTAGACTTTGGACGGAAACTTCTGCCCTCCCACAGCTAGGCTGTTTTATCAATTCTTCAATCCAATTCAACAATATTTGTTAAATATGTGCAGTATTTGGTACCTGGCAGAATAGCAAGAGTGGGCATAGAAAAAGAAGAATCAAGAATTATTCCAAAATTTTCAGTCTTAAAGAGAGCACGAATGTAGAAATGAGGGAAGAGATAAGCAATGATATTCTTAAAAAAATTTTTTTGTTGTTGGAGAATAGTTGATTTACAAAGTTAGTTTCTTCTGTGCAGCAAAGTGGATTGGCTGTATGTTTACATACATTCGGGATTCCCACGTGGTGCTAGTGGTAAAGAACCCACCTGCCAGGGCAAGAGATGTAAGAGACATGGGTTCAATCTTTGAGTCAGGAAGAGTGCCTGGAGCAGGGCATGGCAACTCACTCCAGTATTCCTGCCTGGAGAATCCCACGGACAGAAGAGCCTGGGGGGGCATAGCCATGGGGTCGCAAAGAGTCAGACTTGACTGAAGTGACTGAATGTGCATATACACATGCATATATTCACTCTTTTCTGGACTGGGTTTCACCTTCTCTTCTGGGGGCTCAGCTTCAACTTTAGGACTGAGCTGGGGTGCCCTGGGGTCCCTCCAGTTCATAGACCATCCCTGTATTCACCTCCCCACAGAATGGGATTCTGGTTAAAGAACAGGCAAGTACCCCCATTCACTTGTTCATCCATTTATCCTGTTGAGACCTGACAGAAGCCATGACAGGTGTCAAGGACTAAAGTAGGCCAGAGCTATAATCACAGGAAAAGCTGGGTCACTGCCCAGAAGGAGCTGAGATCATCATCCCCCCAACCTTGAGACTCATTCAGTCAGCATATTCCCCGTAGCCTGGTTGGAGCCAACCCAGATAACACGAAAGGTCCCCTAAGCGAGCCCGCATGCATAAAAATTAGCCAATCAGTAGATGCTAAGAAACCCTTGCAGCCAATCTGCCCTTGCCAACTCCCTGTCTTTGTTCTAACCGACACCAAATGTATAAAAACTGCTGTAATTCAGGGCTCGAGGCTCTTGTTAGACTCCACTGTGCTGGACGCGACATGGGCCCTAGCTCGAGCTAGCAATAAACCCCTTTTTGCTTTTGCATTGCTGTGGACATCTTATTCTCTCAGTTCTGGGGATCTGGACTCAGGGTAGAGCAATCCAATTATTCCTTCTGTAGTGAGCACCCCAAAATAGGAGTCTGAACCCCCAGTCTCTCTGCATATGACCTTGTTTGTTGAAAGGATTTTTGCAGATGCAATTAAGTTATTAATATTGAGACGAGATCATTCTGGATTAACCAGTTCCATTCAGTTACTCAGTCATGTCCAGCTTTTTGAGATCCCATGGACCGCAGCACTCCAGGTTTTCCCGTCCATCACCAACTCCTGAAGACTGCTCAAACTCATATCCATTGAGTTGGTGATGGTGATGCCATCCAACCGTCTCATCCTCTGTCGTCCGTCCCCTTCTTCTGCCTTCAATCTTTTCCAGCATCAGGGTCTTTTCTAATGAGTCAATTCTTTCACATCAGGTGGCCAAAGTATTGGAGTGTCAGCTCCAGCCTCAGTCCTTCCATTGAATATTCAGGACTGATTTCCTTTTGAATTGACTGCTTTGATCTCCTTGCAATCCAAGGGGCTCCCTTGGATTAACCAGGCAGGCCCTAAATCCAGTGACGTTTATCCTCATAAGAGACCTAAGAGGAAAAGACACAGGGGAGAGGAAGGGAAGGCCTTGTGAAGATGACTCCGAAGTTGGATAGATTCTGCCACAAGCCAAGGACTTCCTGGAGCCACCAGGAGCTGGAAGAGGCAAGGGAACAGAGTCTTTCCTAGAACTTCCAGAAGGATTAGAGCCCTGCTGATGCCTTTTATTTGAGACTTCTGACCTGCAGAACCATAAGATAATAAATGTGTGTGCTTTTAAGCCCCCAAGTTTGTGGTCATTTTTTTACAGCAGTCATGATCAAATACAGTCTGTGGCCAAATGGGTCTTTCTCCACTGTTAGAGGGGCAGCCCTTCATGACTACAGCCATGACTTCTTAGCAGTCAAAGCCTTCACTTGCCAGTTTATTGCTCTTTCCCACAAACTGGTCTCGTACAGAGGTTGCACCTTTGCCTCTGGCGTCATCACCTCAAGATAATCCTGACAAGGGCAACCTTCCCCTCCTCCCAGCTGCCTCCAGGAGACCATCAGCATCCTCCCAGCAGGGAATTAATTCAAATGAGCTGGGAACAGGCGGGGCCTGATTTGACCCACAGCACCTGGATTTTAGAACTGGGAACTAGCGAAGCCTGATCTACAGGACTGTGGTGTAGAAAGCACCCTAGTTACAGCGGTGGCTACTGGGAAGAAGGGAAAACAAGTCACTTTCCTGATGTTCAGACTTTTATATAACAGGCAGGGGTCTCTGGCAGTGAAGGGTAAGCACAGAACACTTAGGAAGCAAGCAATGTTAAAAGCAGAAGTATGGCCAGGAGTATGGCAGAAAGTGAAGAGGAGCTAAAAAGCCTCTTGATGAAAGTGAAAGAGGAGAGTGAAAAAGTTGGCTTAAAGCTCAACATTCAGAAAACGAAGATCATGGCTTCCGGTCCCACCACTTCATGGGAAATAGATGGCGAAACAGTGGAAACAGTGTCAGACTTTATTTCTGGGGGCTCCAAAATCACTGCAGATGGTGACTGCAGCCATGAAATTAAAAGACGCTTACTCCTGGGAAGAAAAGCTATGACCAACCTAGATAGTATATTCAAAAGCAGAGACATTACTTTGCCGACTAAGGTCCGTTTAGTCAAGGCTATGGTTTTCCCAGGGGTCATGTATGGATGTGAGAGTTGGACTGTGAAGAAGGCTGAGCGCCGAAGAATTGACGCGTTTGAGCTGTGGTGTTGGAGAAGACTCTTGAGAGTCCCTTGGACTGCAAGGAGATCCAACCAGTCCATTCTGAAGGAGATCAACCCTGGGATTTCTTTGGAAGGAATGATGCTAAAGCTGAAACTCCAGTACTTTGNATGGATGTGAGAGTTGGACTGTGAAGAAGGCTGAGCACCAAAGAATTGACGCTTTTGAACTGTGGTGTTGGAGAAGACTCTTGAGAGTCCCTTGGACTGCAAGGAGATCCAACCAGTCCATTCTGAAGGAGATCAACCCTGGGATTTCTTTGGAAGGAATGATGCTAAAGCTGAAACTCCAGTACTTTGGCCACCTCATGCGAAGAGTTGACTCATTGGAAAAGACTCTGATACTGGGAAGGATTGGGGGTAGGAGGAGAAGAGGGGGACAGAGGATGAGATGGCTGAATGGCATCACTGACTTGATGGACGTGAGTCTAAGTGAACCCCGGGAGTTGGTGTTGGACAGCGAGGCCTGGCGTGCTGCGATTCATGGGGTCGCAAATAGTCGGGCACGACTGAGCAACTGAACTGAACTGATAGTAGAATATGCTAACATTACAGCAATCCTTAAATCTTTAGCTTCTAACTATTTCAATTATTCCTAAGCCCTAAATTCAGCAAACTCCTTTGCCATAAACACTTGTCTCACAAATGGGCTTCAGATAGCAATCCCTCCCATGGCCTTAAGCTATGGCCTGTGTGCTCACCCTGGAACACTTTTTTGTAAAAGTCCTTGAACAAGGGTCAGTGATTAACTTTATGAATTTTTCTTTAAGCACAACTGCAAAAGGCTTTACACCTTCTCATGCTCCTCTCAAAAACAATAAACACCTTCATATTCTTTTCAGTCAACTCAGCTGAGGAAAGGAAAAAATAAGTCAGGATCACAAAGCCTAACTCCTTCATTCCAGGTCCATGACTTCAGAACAAAGGGAGGGAGGGGGTTTAGGGTCATGCCTTCATTTTGTCAGTAATGCCTAACGCGGCTCCTGATATAAAGTATAATATATTTTTACTTTATGTTTGTATTGCATAGGCACATATATTGCTAATTGCTAAGTCACTTCAGTCGTGTCCGACTCTGTGCGACCCCATAGACGGCAGCCTACCAGGCTCCCTCGTCCTGGGATTCTCTAGGCAAGAACACTGGAGTGGGTTGCCGTTTCCTTCTCCAATGCATGAAAGTGAAAAGTGAAAGTGAAGTCACTCAATCGTATCCTACTGTTAGAGACCCAATGGACTGCAGCCTACCAGGCTCCTCCATCCATGGGATTTTCCAGGCAAGACTACTGGAGTGGGGTGCCATTGCCTTCTCCGACATATATAGCATTTAGCAATAATAATACAATAATATTTTGACAGCTTCATGTTTTAAATCTATCCATATGCTCTGAGTACCTCGTGTTTATCTATTGCTTTACTACCTGTTATGACATCATATGTATTATATATACTCTACTTTATTTAACATTGCTTATTTTTAGTGATCATTCACAA
The DNA here is from genome assembly GCA_006410875.1 of Neotragus pygmaeus. Lineage (NCBI taxonomy): Eukaryota > Metazoa > Chordata > Mammalia > Artiodactyla > Bovidae > Neotragus > Neotragus pygmaeus. The sequence goes on along the minus strand of SJYV01010728.1, from coordinate 8,950 downwards.
GGATGGTTCCAATTATCTGCTTTCACATACTATGTTGAAACAAACATCTTAAAAATATACACTAAAAAGCAAAAGTGTGATAAAGGTGGCTCTTAATTGCTTGTCAAGAAGCTTAGCCCTCTTTGTATCGGGTCTCTGCTTTTATTTTGCTTATATGAACTTCTATATTATAATATAAAATATTTTCCTGGTACTAACTTTGCAAATGTATTCTATTTCTTTATCATCCCCAGTTTATTTTTCAATTGTATCTTTGGAAAATAGTAAATATGACAACACTGAATGAGAATTTTATTTCTGGCCTTTTATATGTGCTTTCAAATGCTTCATTAAAATCTCTTATCAAACCCAGAGATACAAAGATATTTTCTCTGGTTTTACTCTATTACTCTTAGAGATTTACTGTTTTCATACACACATATATATAGTGATGACTCATCACTGGAGTGGGTTGCTATTTCCTTCTCCAGGGGATCTTCCTGACCCAGAGATTGAACCCAGGTCTCCCACATTGCAGGCAGACCCTGCAATGTGTCTCATTGATGACTCAGTGATGACTCATAACTATATATACTATGTGTATAAAAACAGTAAAACTGCAAGAGTAATAGAGTAAAACCAAGGAAAATATCTTTGTATCTCTGGGTTTGAGATGGAATTCTTTCAATTTTAGAAAAAAAATGCTGATAAAGATTGAAGGCAGGAGGAGAAGGGGACAGAGGATGAGATGGTTGGATAGCATCACTGACTCAACCAACATGAATTTGAGCAAGCTCCTAGAGATGGTGAAGCACAGGGAAGCCTGATGTGCTGCAGTCGTGGGGTTGCAGAGTCAGACATGACTGAGTGACTGAACAACAGCAACCAAACAGCTGTTCCACCATCCTCTTTCCTATGTTTCTTGTTTTAAAACTGCAGAAGCCAGCCATGCTTTTCCATAAGACACATAATCTTCTGACTCTATTCTTTGTAAAATCTAGGTTTTTCCTTGAAAAAAAAATTTATTAAAGGATCTGGAACTTCTCAGGATAAAGGAGCCACACTGGAGAAGAAAAGGATACAGATGTCATCTCTCTCTCTTTCCCCTTCTTCCATCCATTCTGTTTCCATGAGACACATATATAGCTGTATCACTGATGTTCCTATTCATGAGGATGATTGTCTTGCTACATCTCACTCTGCACACTGCTTGTTGAACTCAGGGTAGGCAAGGCAAAGTAGGTAGGCAATCCAGAGTTAAGAGGCCGGAAGAAGATACAAAAAGGCATAGGAACTGCAGACATGTTTAGTCTCTTCTGGCAACAACCATAGCATAACCTGACACAAAACAATCCTTCTCCTGGCTGATACAGTAGCCACAACAGTATGCTTTCCTGGCTGATGCAGCAGGCATAACAGTAGACATGCTATAGTCTCTCCTCTGTGGCTGACCCAATGAACACAGCCATGATGCACCAGTAAAATGCTGCGATTTTCTGAGTGGAGTGCACATATGTACGTATAACACACAACGCGTGACCAAGTAAGTACCTTGTGAAGTACATGTACAGTGCTATAACAACCATTACATAAACATTATTTACAAAATGTGGGACAAGAACAAGAGGTTATGGGGCAAGAGAGCCTGACCATGCCATCTTGGTTAATTTGCTGTTTCCCCACAATGACAAATTACAGAAAACAGAGGGATAATTTCAAGAGGACCAAAGTATGACAATAGTGACATAGGATTCAGTTTTGCCATTATGTGTCTGTGAATATATTCTTTATTTCCCTGTTGTATTGTCATTTTTATTTGCTTATCTAGGTATCAGTGCAGTCTGACCATAAGTGAATGAACTGTCCTTTTCATCAAAGAAGAAAAAATAAAGTAAAATAAAACAATTGCCAAAAACAAAAGGAAAAAGAAGAGAAGTGAGAGAAGACAGGAAGGAAGGATCATAAGAGAAAATGCTGCCCAAAACCTGTTAGTGGAAACAGTAAGCACATTGGAAGTAGAAGCAAGGTAGCAGGCATGACCCAAAAAACAGAGTAATTGACTTGATATACAGGAGAAATTCAGGCACAGGAGGATATACAAATAAGGGAAGTACATTTTCCTATCACACATTTAACATGATAATGAATGTTAATTTCTATTTTATTCTGGCAACTAATAATCCTAAACACTAAAGAATGAAAATAACAGTTACCCTCCTCCTCAAAGTCAGATAAGAGTCATATTCTAGGGATTGTAGCTTTTCTAGATTTCAGGGCATAATTATGAGAGCTTTCTTTTTTAATATTCAAATTTGAGAATTAGAATGTTTCAAAGTGTGCAGAGATAAAAATGACACAACTGAAAGACAGCCATATGCCCCCAAATGATTTTACATGGAGAATTTTACTAAGGATTGACCCTGTGGTCCGATTCTGCTTCACACACCATTTTCAAGTATGTAATTCCTCTGGGTCTTGTCAAGGGCCAGCTGAGCTAGAGGGATATAAGATGCCAGATGTTGAAGTAGTTAAGAAGGATAAACAGCCAAATGACTGTAGCAATCAAACCTTTAATCACTTGTTGAGATAGTATAGTGGTAGGCTAAAGGAAAAAGTGCCAGCTCCCTCAGTAGTCCACTTCCCCCCATGGAATGGCATCAGGTAATGGTCAGGTGGATCAGTGTAGATGTTTGTCTTACTGGCTAAGGAAGCCCCAGACAAAGGACTCCTAACATCTTTGACCATGAGTGCTGAGAGGAAGCAAAGGGGAAGAACTAGTAATTAGAGTGGAGAAAAATGTTTTCAAAGACAATTAAAGAGGTGATCTGGGCAGAAGTGCTTGAGATCTTCCTTCTGCATGGGGCCCTAGATTGGAAGACCTCCATATAGAGAGCCTGGGCCAGGAATTCAAGTATATACAAGGGCATATGTCACTAAGAGCCCTGAGATCTGAGACTGCAATGCCCTGACTGTGTATCAAGTCTGGTGTGGGCAGAGCTGCTTTTCCTTGGGAACCTTCTCAAATGAAGCCTTTGCACATGCCTATGGTTGAACCAGAGAAATCAGACATGGGATTTTGGCCTGGAGTCAGGTCTGTCTATGTGAATGATAGTAGAGAGAGGACATTAAGCAACTAAGTTGGAACTTTCAAAGTAAACATAGGCCTTTAGTATAACATGTTGAATAGATCATGGCAAGGAGTAAGTCAGTGTGTAGGGGAGTATTTTGTCTCAATATTCANATCTTTTAAACACCTGGATCAATAGAAGCTAGCTGGATTCTCATATCTGCTTTTGTATTCAATCAACAGATCATGTAACACATCATATAGTCTCTGGAAAACTCCACTGTACACTTGTGAGAAGATGAGAATGCCAAAAGTAACATGTGACTGAGTATTTTTATGAAAATAGTTTTGACCTCACAGATCTCCAGGAGTTCCTGACCTTTGAGAACTGTTTGTTGTCATTAAAGAGCTAACATATATGAAGTGGTTAGAATAGTGCCTGACACATAATAAGCAGTATATAAGTGTTTGCTATTATTATCTTCCTGATCTTGCAGTCCTCCCCCAACATGAGTCCTCCCCATTTTGCAGGTGGGAAAACCAAGGCACAGAGAAGTTAAATACCTTCCCCAAGGTTACACAGATAGTAACAAGCAGAGGCAGAACTGGGATTTGAAGTCACTAAATCTTTCCTCAGCACCTGGGCTCTTAAGCACTTTGCCAGACTGCCTCTTCACCTACTGAGTGAAGGAGTTCAGGGCAAAGGTGGTGTGTTTTCATATCTATATCCCCAAGATCTGATTCTGATCCACTGAACCTTGAGTAATCCTGGCATTTTTGAATGGCTGTTGGAAAGCAGTCTCTAAAAGTTAAATCTTGAGGGTGTTGAAATTGACCCTGAGGGTCTATGGAAGGTCAGAAAGTTAGAGGAGAAATTCATGTACTTTGGAATAAGACAGACATGGATGGTTTCCAGCATCAGTTCTCTCACTGCCTAGTTGTGTTATCTCAGTCTGGTTTTTAATCTATTTTAACCTCAGTTTTGTCTTCTGTATGGTGATAATAAACTTTCTCATAAGTTGTTATATAGATTAAATGTGATAATGTATGTAAAGCACCTGATACGTAATAGATGCTAAGTAGCAGTTAGATTGCTTTATTCTTCTTTGGATGTAACCTCCAGGAAGGCAGGGATTTTTGTCTGTTTTGGTCACTGCTATATTGCTGGAGCTCACAACCGTGCCTGGTCCACAGTAGGTGCTCAATAAATGAATGGATGGTTCTGTTTGAGTCAGCATAGCACAGAATACATAGCAGCTGGCTCAATATTATGCTAAATTTATTGAATTGAATAGTAGTGCTGATTGGAGCAATTTCATTTCCATCAATAACTGCTTGTGAAGACCCCAGAGTGGAGATGATTATGTCCACAACTGCCCATCAGCTGCCAGTTGGGTGTGCCCTAGAGGCTGCCCAGTTCCCTTCTGTGAATTGTTCTCCAGGAAGACACATTGGAGTGGCCCTTAGAGACACTGACTCGGTGGCTGGGTGCCTCCCACAGCTGGCTCTGCCAATCTGCCAGAGCATCACTTTTCTTAAGAGCAAGCACAGCTTCTTCGCATCCCCTGCTCACTCTGGCTCTCTGTTCCTGTCACTTTGCTCACCACTCAGATGACATTTTGAGCCCCTCACTGGTTTTCTCTTAACAATAGGACAGCTCTTTCACAGTACTCTGTATCACACCACCCCCATCCACTTTTCACTGCGCCTTTGAATTGTTCTCTAGTGTTGATTCTTGATTGCTTTCCATTTCTCTGAGAGCTTTCAGGGAGAGACTTTCCATGGTCTACTTTCTTAGTAAATGGTTTAGTGAGATTCTGATTTCCATCTGATGTTAATTCTCGGTTGAAAGACAAAGCCAAAAAGAGGATCTGCTTTCAGCTGTTCTTTTAAATTATGTCACGGACGTCTTCTGTCAGGTTACCGCCTTTCTGTCAAGAGATTCTTCACTTTCTCTTAGTGATGACTTGTGACTTGAGAGCTAGAGAACACTATAGCCCACCACAGCTTTCTGTACAGTCCTCCTTGCTCCTTTGGGTCCACTCTGGGCCTCCCTTTGAGTGACCCAACTTCCCTGGCATCCGGTTGACTTATTTTGAAAATAAGTCTTGCTTCCTCAACTTCCTCTGGAATGTAACTGCTGAAGTAAATAACCCCACCCTGCTGCCCCACAGCACATATATACTCTCTCTGTCACACACATGCATGTACACATGTTTGAACATGGGCACATACAGGCACACTCTTGACATATTATTCTTCATTTAAATAGACTGTCTGATATTGATGAATTACAATTCAAGAATTTCTAATGCAAAATGCATGGATGGCTTTGGGTGGTCTGTGAAGCCCATGAAACATATCCATTTGATAATTTATTGAGCATCTACTATATGATAGATATTATGGTAGATGTAGGTAAACATATATAATATATTCCTCACTCTAAGTTTGAAGATAGATTATTATGATCCACACTTACTGATGAAGACTTTTTTTCTCAGTGATGGAACATGACTGGCCCACGATCATGCAATCAGGACTTCCCTGGTGATCCAGTGATTTAGATGCCATGATTCCAATGCAAGGGGTGTGGGTTTGATCCCTGATCTGGGAACTAAGATCCCACATGCCATCTGGCCAAGGGGAAAAAAGAAAAGAAGGCACCAAGATCATGCAATCAGCAAGTAGTAAATCTGAGTTGGAAAGCCAGGTTGATTCCTTATCATCATCAGCTTCCAGGCACAAAGGAGCAGCTGATAGCAGTCGATGTTTCAAAAAGTGAGAATGGGGCAAGGTAAGAAAGCTAGAATGAATAATATGACTAGAAGTATTGAAACAAACATGGGAAAATGTAGCTCCATGTTCAAGAGTAGTAAGAGTTAAGGTTGTCAAATTATGTTGGGGACAGAACATACACGCTTTAGAAATTTGAACTTCTTTCTACCAACCTTATGAAGCAATGACAGATTTTGGAGTCAGACAATAGTATAATCAGAGAGGTCCTTTCGGAAGATTAACCTAATTCAGGTCTGAATTCATGCCTCCTCTATTCTGTTGATGGTATTTTTTTAAGAAAAATTCTTTGCTAAGAATTATGTAGTCCATACCTGTGCTTTGGTTAGAATTCTCTCTTTGTTTTTAAATACTGTAGCGAAAATTCAGAAAGCTATGTGGGAGAAACAGAGACAGAAGAAACGAACCACATGCAAACACAAGATAATTACACACAAGTCTGGGAAGAAAGAGCACAGTGGGTCATGACGAACTTTATGGAACAGAGTGTGAGTAAGCAGTATACCAATCATAAAGGAAAGAAACAGCAACCAAAACACCACCATCAACAACAAGAAACAAAGGCCACCAGGGTCTGGGAGACACGGGTGAGGGTGGCAGAAACGGTACTTTTAGACTTTCTGATTCCTTTTCTTAAAAGAGCAGAAAAGAAACTACAAAGAAGGCAAGGGAGAACCATGGAGTTATGTGCTAGACTAAATGAGAAAAATAGAAAAGAAATGAGAAGGAAGGGTATAACCTGTAGCTAGTTTGGTATGTCAGCCCACTCAGACAACCAACGCAAGCTCACTGGCATTAGACGGCCATACTGAAGGCAGATAAGTGTCGTAAACAAATGTCCTGCTGGTAATTAGTTTGTCAAATTAGTTAGCTGTTAGCTATCTCCTAGAGTCCTCACTCCTCTATATTCATTTGGTCACCAAGATGTTATGTCTACCTCAGAAGGCTGTCCTGACTCAAAGCCCTTCTCCTGACTCCCGCTGACAGGGCCACTGTGTTAATTACATTCCATATCCTCTCTGATCTGGGCCATTAGTCTCTTCCTCCCTCTAGTTCAGGCTTCAGTCTGTCTCAAGACTGAGCTTTCTAATACTTCCCTGCTTATCAGCTTTCTGTGGTGGACCACTGCCTATGGAACACAGCAGAATTCCCTCAGTTTTGCACAATGAGTTGGTAAAGAACCAAAGGATTCCCCCAGACTAATAGATGAAGGGACAACTAAGGAACTATGTCTGGGATGAGAAACACTTGAAACAAGCCAACTATCAGCTTTTCCCTCCAGATATCAGATCATCTTTCTTTCTAGTATGTGTGTATAGGGTGAATGTGTGTTGAGTAACTTCTGCTTGCACTCAGCTTAATGGTAGGGTGGAGAAAGGTATCTGTCTGTCTGTCTTTCTCAGATGAATCTGAGGCAGATATCCTTGTCACAGTCTCCTTTCCCACCAGGGCCCATGTCCTTTCCAGAGAGTATACTCTTCCAACATTCCTGCCCCCAAGAACTCTTATCCTTGCTTAGCAAAACTCCTTTCCCAAGCTTGGAGAAAAGAAAGCACTGTTCAAAAAATCAGGGGTGAATTCAAAAGGGGGAGATTCTCCCAGTAGATATCATATTGGAGCTCATTTTTTGGTATCAGTTCTACTGTGCACAAGGCCTTTCCCACTCTGATTATTTAGCTCACTTCTCCAGTCTCATCTCCCACTTTCACTGCTGCTCCCACCCTTTCATAATCCTGACATATTCTAGATACTAGTCATGCTGAACTTTTCAACATTCCTCAGATAAACTAGGCCTTCACAGAAGTGAATGCACATGCTGTTCCCTCCGCCCAGAACACCCTTACTCCTCTTATCTCACCAGTAAATTCCTACCCTCCTTTAAGACCCTGCACAACTATTTCATCCTGTGGGAAACCTCTCCCGACTGCCCCAGATAGAATTCATGACCTTCTCCTTTGGGTTCCCATAGCATTTTTTCCCAACCCTTATTATAGCACCATACTTTTCATGGAAATGCAATGTAATGAATAGAAGGCTAGGCTCTGGAGGCATACTGCCTGGTTTTGAGTCCTGATGGTGCTACATATGATGCTATGTGATGTTGGGCCAATTATTTCACCTCCTTTTGTCTCACTTTCCTTACCTATAAACTGGAATAAAGGAGATAATACTTATAAAGCCCTGAGAAAAGAGCCTGTCAAATTGTAAATGTTGGTAGTTGACATTATGTGTGAGTGTATGTGCTATGTGGCTTCAGTCTCATCTGACTCTTTGCAACCTTATGGACTGTAGCCCACCAGGCTCCTCTGTCCATGGGATTCTCCAGGCAAGAATACTGGAGTGGGTTGCCATGCCCTCTCCTCCAAGGGATCTTCCCAACCCAGAGATCAAATCCACATCTCTTATGTCTCCTGCATTGTCAGGAGGTCTCTTTACCACTAGCACCACCTGGGAAGCCCCAGTTGACATCATCATCTCTTCTAATGTTGTATTGTTCCTATATATATAGCATACTTGTATACAAAGTATATTTTAATTATTATTCTACTATTCTTATAGCATTTTAAAACTTTCATGTGTTTATATCTTGACACTCAACCAGTTTATAAGTATTTTGAGGAGAGAAGACCTGTATTACCTTCTCCCCCATAGTACCTCGTGTTAAGTATAACCTCATTAAATATTTGTTGGAGGCAGTATGTTGTAGTGGGAAAAGCATTAGAGTCTTGACTCTGTTCTTAGTTGTTGTATGATCTCAATCTCCCTGAGCCTCGGTTTCCTCATCTGTAAAGTGAGGATGGTAATAAGTGTACCTACCCCATTGTTATTGTTGTTTAGTCGCCAAGTCATGTCTGATTCTTTGTGACCCTATGGACGGTAGCCCACCAGGCTCTGTCCATGGAATTTCCCAGGCAAAAATACTAGAGTGGGTTGCCGTTTCCTTCTGCAGGGGATCTTCCTGACCCAGGGATCAAACCACATCTCCTGCATTGGCAGGTGGATGCTTCACTACCGAGCCACCAAGGAAGCCCACCCACTGCATCAGTTCAGTTCAGTTCAGTCGCTCAGTCATGTCCGACTCTTTGCGACCCCATGAATCGCAGCACG